>PVKC010018863.1:6020-19227 GCA_004027635.1 Crocidura indochinensis
CCAAGATTATTGTTTTTCCCAAAACTCAGCTCAGGATGAAAGCAATTTTCAGTTTTTTCCCCAAAACTCTAAAGCATTTTTCTCTCTTCCCTGATAATTGCTAACTCACTCAAGGAATTTCTCACTTCCCTAAAAATTACCTAGCTCCCTCTTCATTACCCAAAACAGAAACCTACCCACAACAAACTCCTTTTCACCCTCAGTATCTGCTTCTTTAATATGTAGATTTTAGCTAGCTTTTTCCATTGTGCTCCTCCAACCAGATCCCATTTTCTTTGATCCCCCAAGAAAATTACTCTGCATTCCAGAGTTACTTTATAAGTCTCTCAGTTGAATCAATACATTTGTCCTCATCTCTACAGACGTGGGTCCCCATACTTCACGTGTGGTATTTCATTTTTCTACAATAATATTTCCATTTCTTCGATCTACTTCGCATCCCACTCTCTCCCCGTGAAAGATTCTTAAAACCCACGAAGAAGAAGACTGTCTAAAGACGCTGGCTGTCAGCAACAAATAGGGGCAGAGAGGTGGAACTAGAGGTAAAGCACTAGAGTTAAACGCCTTGCAAGCGCTGGCCAAGAAAGGACCGCAGTTTGATCCCCCAGCATCCCATATAGTCCCCCTAAGCCAGGGGCAATTTCTGAGCACTTAGCCAGGAGTAACCTTTGAGCATCAAACTGGTGTGGCCGAAAAAACAAAAAAAAATCCTAGCAAATAGGATCCAATGCCTCATCAAGATAACCATACACCAAGACCAAGTAGGCTTCATTCCAAAGTTGCAAGGATGGTTTACCATATGCAGATGAATCAACTTCATATACCATAGCAACAAAAGAAAAATTAAAACCATATGATCATGTCAATAGTTGCAGAGAAAGCATTTGACAAGGTCCAGCACCTGGCATGATAAAAACTCTCAACAAGATGGTAATGGAAAGAACTTTTCTCAATATAGTCAAGTCCATTTACCACAAGCCCAGGTTTCCTTTTTGATGGATCTAGGAATGCCTGTGCTTTTGGGCTGTTTGGTGTCTTTATGTCTTTTATTTTCTTTGGGAAGAGAATCCCATTTTGTTCAACAATATACACTGATCATCTGTCATATATATTAACTGCTCAGTGAGTTGAATTAAACAATTATAAAAGGATAAATATGGAGTTAATGAAGTATATTTTGTGACATACCAAATTCATTATCATGAAAGACTCTGAGAAGCAATGAAGTACAGAAGATAAAAGGGAGAAAGTAGAATAAAATAAAACAAACTAACAGAATTCTGCTAAGAAGTGTTAAAGAATAATAAATTTCACCAAGAATAAGAAGGTCCTCAAATTTCCTTACTACTGTTTCATTCATTTAATGAATATCTGATACCTCGATTAAACCATTTTTGATGGTGTTGCGGTTTTAACCCTGAGCCTTGCACATGCAAGGCAAGTGCTCTAATGTTGAGCTAATAATATCCTGGTCCATGAGCATTTGATATCAAATCTTATGCCACATGGTACCTTAAGGCTGCCAGGAGTGACCCCTAAATCCAGAACCATCGTCAGCCCAGAGTACCACTAATAGTGAATAAAAAATAAATGCCCCTGATTCAATATCACTATGTAACTAAAATATTACTGTGAAAGATTTCTAATTTACTTTGGTCAAAATAAAAATTATTTAATTAAAAATAATAATTGAGGGGTCGGCAAGGTGGCACTAGAGGTAAGGTGTGTCTGCCTTACAAGCACTAGTCAAGGAAGGACCGCAGTTCAATCCCCTGGAGTCCCATAGGGTCCCCCCAAGCCAGGGACAATTTCTGAGCACTTAGCCAGGAGTAACCTCTGAGCATCAAATGGGTGTGGCCCAAAAACCAAAATAAATAAACAAACAAAAGATTGTGCTTCTATTAAATTTCTCAGTGTAGGCAGAGATCTTCTCAAAGTCTTCAGGTTGTGTTGTTAATGACCAGATAAATGATGCCAAGAACATATTTGGACAATTCTAAGGTTCAATTTTTCCAATACTTTAATAATGTTTCTAAATTGGGATACATTATACAATCATTCCGTATAATTGTACATAGTATTATACTTATTATTTTGCTACCAAATGAATGATATTTTATGAAGTCTTTATGTATATCTTATTGTTGATCCCTTTTTTACAATGGATCTTTTTATTTTATCTTAACACCATGGTTACTACAGTTTTTTTCCTACAGATAAAGTTGTTCAATATTGAGTTAGAGTCACACAATATTCAACTAACTTCAACAGTGCTTTCTTCCCACCACCAATGTCAAAAGTTTCCATCTCATCCTCCCTGAGACCCTTTTCCCACCACCTCCCACGCCTGCTTTTGGGGCAGGAGAAACTCTGCATTTTTCTTGAATAACTTCTTATTTAAGCACGTGGATGCAGAAATATTTGTAGGTGGATTTAGTTATTGAATAAATACCAATCTTCAGTATAACTTTCCAGCCACCAATGTTCTTTATTTCCCTACTCCCCCATCCCCTGCCTGTCTTCAGGACAGGATTCTACTTCTCTCTCTATCATTGTCATTATAGTTGTCAGTACAGTTGGTACTCTCTGTGGTAAGCATCATATCACGGACTGGTCCTCCTGGCCTTCCTCTCTATTTTCTCTAGATGACCAAAATATCTTATTTTTTATTTTTTTTATTTTTATTTATTTATTTTTTGGTTTTTGGGTCACACCCAGCGGTGCTCAGGGGGTACTCCTGGCTGTCTGCTCAGAAATAGCTCCTGGCAGGCATGGGGGACCATGTGGGACACCGGGATTCGAACCAACCACCTTTGGTCCTGGATCAGCTGCTTGCAAGGCAAATGCCGCTGTGCTATCTCTCCGGGCCCTTATTTTTTATTTTTTACAAATGAATGAGACTACTTAATGTCTATTGTTTCCCTCTGATTCAACATTGTCTCCCTGTCTATCTACATATATGCAAATATTTTATGATGACATCTTTTTTAAAAAGAGAAGATGGGTTTCATTTGAAGATACTGAGAAAATGGAGAAAGTCATGCATATTTTCAAGAGAGAACATGGGCTATTCCAAAGGTGGTAAGAAGCCCTATACACAATCCAGCAAAAAATAGGAAAGTATGGAAGTACACATCTCATGCTGCAAAAAAGAAAATTATAGATTAACATCCCTAAAGAACACAGATGCGAAGATCCTCAATAAAATTCAAGCAACTAGGATCCAATGTCTCATCAAGAAGGTCAAACATCATGACCAAGTAGGTTTCATTCCAGAGATGCAAGAATAGTTAAATATATGCAAATAAATCAACATAATACACTACATCAACACAAGAAAAAAACAAATAATTTTATTGATAGATACGGAGAAAGCATTTAATAGGTTCAACACTTATTCTGATTAAAAAAAAACTCTCAACAAGATAGGAATGAAAAGAACTTTTCTCAACATAATTAAGGCCATCCATCAAAAGCCAATGGAAAGTATTATACTCAATGGAGATGAACTAAAATCCTTTCCTCTAAACACTGGTCCAAGATAAGCTGCCACCTCTAACTACACCTATTTAACATAGGACTGGAAGCACTCGCCATAGCAACTAGGCAAGAAAAATATGTCAAGGGCATTCATATAGGAAAAGAAGAATTCAAACTCTTGGTGTCTGCAGATGACATGCTGCTATATTTAGAAAACCCTAAAAACTCTACCAAAAAGCTTCTAGAAATTTAAGAATCATATAGTAAAGTGAAAGGCTACAAAATTGATATGGAAAAATCAATGAACTTCTTTTACACAAATAATGATAGAGAAGAAATGAACATTACAAAAACAATCCCGTTCACATAGTGCAACAGAAACTCAAATATCTTGGAGTCAACTAAAGAGTGAAGTACCTATACAAAGAAAGCTAAAGCTACAAAACACTGCTTCAAGAAACAAAAGAGAATACAAGGAAATGGAGACACATAACCTGTTCATGAATTGGGAGGATTAACCTAATTAATATAACAAAATTCCCCAAAACATTGTACAGATTTAATGCAATTGCTCTAAGGATACCTATGACATTCCTCAAAGAAGTGGATCGAGTACTCATGAAATTCATCTGGAAAAATAAACACCTACATATAGCTAAAGCAACCCTTAGGAAAAAGATGGGAGGCATCACCTTTACCAGCTTTAATTGTACTACAAAGAAATAGTCATTAAAATAGCATGGTATTGGAATAAAGACAGACCCTCAGAGTAATATAATATATTTAAGTATTCAAAGACTATTCCCTGGACATACAATTAATCTTGGATAAAGGGGGTGGGGAAGAAAAATAGATCAAAGAACGCCTCTTCAACAAGTGGTGGTGGGACAGTTGTTCAGTTACATGCAAAAAAGGCAAATGTGGACCTCCAGCTAACACTATGTACAAAGGTCAAATCCAAATGAATTAAAAACCTCAATATCAGGGGCCAGAGCAGTGGTACAAGCGGTAAGGCATCTATCGTGCCCACACTAGCCTAGAGTGGACCGCAGTTTGATCCTTCAGTGTCCCATATGGTCCCCAAGCCAAGAGTGATTTCTGAATGCATAGCTAGGAGTAATCCCAGAGCACCACTGGGTGAGACCCAAAAACCAAAACAAAAACAACCTTGATATCAGACTCAGAACTATAAGCTATATAGAAGAGCACATAGGCAAAAAACACTCAATGACATTGAGACTGAAGACATATTTGAGAATGAAACATCACAGTCCAAACAAGTGGACAGTGGACGCAGAGGTAAACAGATGGGACTACATTAAACTGAGAAGCTCCTACACTTTAAAAGAAATAATGACAAGAATATAAAGGCCACCCACAGAATGGGAAAAGCTATTCACCCCATACCCATCAGATTCATCACATAAGGATCAGATATCTAAGATATACAAGGTATCACTTAACAAGAGAAAACATCTAACCCCAACAAAAAGTGGGGATAACAGGTGTCAGAGCGACAGCATGTGGCTGACCCAGAACGGACCTGGGTTCAATCCCTGGCATCCCATATGGTCCCCTGAGCCAGGAGCAAATTCTGAGCACAGAACCAGGAGTAATTCCTGAGTGTCACTGGATGTGAACCCCAAAACCCCCCAAAAAGTGGGGAGAAGAAATTAACAGAAACTTTCTCAAAGAAGAATTACAAATGGCCAAAAGACACATTAAAATGTTGCACATCACTAATCATCAGGGATATGGAAATCAAAACAACAACATGGTACCATCTCACACCAAAGAGAGACTGGTACACATCACAAAGAACAGAAACGGTTAGTGCTCATGGGGATGTGGGGAGAAAGGAACTCTTGTTCATTGTTGGTGGGAATGCCCTCTAGTTCCAGCCTTTATGGAAAAAAATATGGAAAGTCCTCAAAAAACTGGAAATCGAGCTCCCATATGATCCAGCTATACCACTTCAAGGGATATACCTTAGGAACACAAAAACACAATACAAAAATGCCTTCTGCACACCTATATTCATTGCAGCACTATTTACAATAGCCAGAATCAGGAAACAATCGAGGTGCCTGAAAAAAGATGAGTGGCTAAAGAAACTGGTACATATACACAATGGAATACTATGCAGCCTTCAGAAAAATTAAGTCATGAAATTTTCCTATACATGGATGGATATGGTAACTGTTATGCTGAGTCAAATAAGTCAGAGGGCAAGAGATAGACACAGAATAGTCTCTATCACTCATCTGTGGGATTTAAGAAAAACCAAAGACAATTCAGTGATATTTATGCTTTTTCCAAAAAAATTCCAATTCCAGTTAACATGTCACTGTCAACACTGAGCTTATTAATGACAAATGAGTTTATGTTATTATGTCTCTCCCAATCAATTATAAATTCATTAGAGTGTGGGGTCAAATATGTACTTGAGGATTGTTTCTTAAAACCAATAGTTATTCGCATATGAAAAATAAGGGCTCCAGTTATTTTATTTAAGGCCTACAATCTCTCCCATGTTTAGAGCAAGCCTCAATACTAGATATCAAAATCTAATGTTAAAGTGCTCTAAGAGAAACTTGAGAATTTCTGGGAAGACCCTGAGAATGAATTACTTCAGAAACACTTGAAGTAACTCATTAGGGTTCTAAAGATCTCCTGAGGTTCTTAAAGATACATTCTCATTATGTGACTTTATTCACTTGAATGTCTCAGATTTTGTTAATGAGAAAAATCCTGGAGTTCATCCCATTTATCATTTGTTTAAGGAAATATTAAACATCTCTTATGGGCACCTTATGATTCTATACTGGTAGGTTTTCCCAAAGTGGGTCATAGTGCCCCCTGGGGAGGCACGGAATCAATCCAGGGAGATAGAAATAAACTCTTGTACAATTTGGAGGTAACCAAATGTTCTTTTATCTGGAAAGGACAAAAGTTTATGAATAATTTGGGAAATCTCTGCAGATTGAGGTAAAACATACATACACTCTGATTATATAAAAATGCTTGTGGTGCTTATTTGTGATGATATGGGTAATAATACCCTGAGACAATAGAGATGAGGGCCAGAAGGAGCAGCCCACCATGAAGAGTGGTGAGTGCAGTAATAGAAATAAAAATACTAACAGCTATCATGTCAATGATAGTGAGTGAGAGAAATAGAATGCCTATCTCAAAGACAAGCAGGTGGTTGAGAGGAGGGATACAGGGGGAACTGGTGGATAGAAGGTTGCACTGGTGAAGTGGGGGTGTACTTTTTATGACTGAAACCCAACTACAAACATGCTTGTAGCCATGGTGCTTAAATAAATACCGTATTAGAAAAAAATTCTTGTGTGTGTTGCTCAAGTATAAGTAACATACTGTACTCACTCTGTTAGGTTCAAAACTCAAACAAGTGTATATAAGGTGATATCACCAACATTGGTGGTAATAATATTATGTAGAAAGTGTTGTTTTTGGTCTGTTTTCCTGTCTTCCTGTATGCAGCAGCCAAAGAAGACCCCAGCAAACTTAAGCTCTCCAGGACCTCTCATAAAGGTAGGCTGTCTAAGCCCACAAAGGTAAAGTGGCTGCTCCACTTAGCTCCATGGCCATGCATATGTTCTCTCCCATGAACTACATCACAATACATAGTAAAAACAGACTACAAGCTTGTCAATGGGGGGAAAATGCATGAAAACAGCATGCGTAGAGAATGAAGGTGGCAGCTCTGATGACCCAAAAAGTACCAACCACCTAATTAGACACTCAGATAAGGAGTTTAGAATAGATATATGAAAGATGCTCATAGAACTCAAAGGAAGCATAGATTGACCTGAACAGACCACAAAGACAGAAATCAGAAAACTCCAAACTGAAATAAAACTTGATAGATTAAATGAAAAACTCAATGGAAAGCTTCTCCAACAGAATAACAGCAGCTGAGGACAGAATCAGTGAACTAGAAGATGAGATGCGTAACAAATTCATACAACAGAAGAGACTAGAACAGAGCCTTAAAGCAAATGATCAGACAATGGAAAAAATAATGAAAGAATGGGAGCAGACGAAAATAGAAGTTTTTGATAAATTCAACAGAAACAACATAAGAATCATTGGAGTCCCAGAAACCCAGGAAGACAATCCTCAGGAAGAATCAACAATTAAGGACATCATTACAGAGAAACTCCCAGACCTAAAGATGGCATGCAACCATATCCTGCACTCCCAAAGAGTACCAGCCAAAAGAGACACAAAGAAAAGCACCCCAAGACATATTGTAATCACGACAACAAATAACACACATATGGAAACAATACTGAAAGCAGCAAGATCAAACAGGGAAATTACATTCAAAGAAGCATACCTAAGATTTACGGCTTACCTGTCAAAGGGTAGTGGTGGAATATAGTGACAAAAGTCAATAAAATTAATGTTTCACCTAAAATACTGCACACAGCAAGACTCACTTTCAGGTTTGAAGGAAGTATACATAGCTTAATGAATAAACAACATCTCAGAAACTTTACAAACTCAAAACCAGCCTTCAAAGAAAAACTCTAAGGTCTACTTAAGACAAGATAGATCAATAGAAACATTAAACTTCTAGACAAACATGACACTAAATCCCATGACAATTGTCTCTCTCCACATCAATGCACTAAGTGCACCAGTTCAGAGACACAGAATGGAGAAATGGATTAAAAAAAAAGCTGAATCCAACATTTTGTTGCCTACAGGAAACACATCTGAAAAAACAGACTCAAAATCAAAGGCTGGAGGAAAATCATTCAAGCAAGTCACTCCCTTAAAAAAGTTGGAGGGACCATATTAATATCAGATGACACAAGCTTTAGACTCAGAAAAGTTATGAGACAAGGATGGTCAATAGTACTAATCAAAGGATATGTACAACAAGAAGAAATCACACTCCAAATAAGGGACCAGCAAAATATTTAATACAATTGTTGACAAATCTGAAAGAAGATATCAATAGCAACACAATAAGAGTAGTAGACTCCAACACTGCCCAGTCACCCCTTCATAGGTCAACTAGACTGAAACCCAACAAGAATATACTAGCTCTGAAAACTGAAATGGAAGACAGTGGACTAGTATATATATATATATATATATATATATATATATATATATATATATATATATATATATATGTATATATGTGTGTAAAACTGGATACATATTCTTTCCAGTGTACTTGGGTCATTCTCCAGGATAGAATACATGCTGGCCCATAAAATATATCTCCATAAAATCAAGTGGATAGAAATTGTACAGACAACTTTCTCAGATCACAAGGCACTGAAGTTAAAAATGAATTACAAAGGGACACAGAAGAAAAACTTTAATATCTGGAAACTAAATATGTCACTACTGAACAACTGGTGGGTCAGAAAGGAAATCAAAAATAATATCAAAACATTCCTGAAAACAAATGACAATAAAGATACAAATTATCAGAATTTATGGGACACAGCAAAAGTAGTACTAAATGGAAAATTTATAGCTTTGCAAGCACATATTAGAAAAAAAGAAGGGGCCTATATGAAAAGCTTAATGACACAGGTTTTAAAATTAGAAAATTATCCACAAAAGGAACGAAAAATAGGTAGGCAAAAGAAATAACAAAGCTTAGAGCAGAAATCAATGAAGTGGAATTCAATCAAAACAATTTGAAAGGTCAAAGAAAGCAAAACGTAGTTCTGTGAAAAACGAAACAAGATTGACAAACCACTAGTAAAACTCAAAAAGAAACAGAGACAGAAACTAAATAAACTGGATTAGAAAAGAAAAGGGTAAGATCATTACAGATACTGCAGAGATTCAAAATGTAATCAGAGACTACTTTGAGAAACTCTATGCCACGAAACATGAGAACCTGGAAGAAATGGATAAATTCTTGGACTCTTATAATCTTCCACGGTTAAACCAGACCCATCACTACTGAGGAAATTAAAACAATAATAAAATGCCTTCCCAAAGACAAAAGTCATACTCAGGCAGATACACTAACAAATTCTTTCAAACCTTTCAAGAGGAACTTCTACCAATACTTCTAGGGTTCTTCACAAAATTAAAGAATTGGGAATGCTCCCAAATATTTTTTACGAAGCTAACATCACCCTAGTTCCTAAACCATACAGAGATGCTGCAAGAAGAGGAAACTATTGACCAAGATCCCTGATGAACACAAATGCAAAGATCCTCAACAAAATTCTGACAAATAGGATTCAACGCCTCATCAAGGAGGTCATACACCACAACCAAGTAGGATTCATTCCAGGGATGCCAGGATGGTTTAATATACATCAATCAATCATCATAATACACCATATCAACAGAAAGAAAAAGAAAAATCATACGATCATATCATATATGCAGATAAAGCGTTCTTTAAGTTCCAAGACCCATCTTGATAAAAACTCTAATCAAGATGGGAATGGAAGGAGCTTTTCTCAATATAGTCAAGGTCATATACAACAAGTCAACGGAAAATACTATTCTCAATAGAGATAAACTAAAAGCCTGCTTCTAAAATTAGGTACAAGACAAGGCTGCCCTCTCTCCCCACTCCTGCTCAGTATAGTGCTATATCTGGCCATAGCAATTAGGCAAAAAAAGATATCAAGGGCATCCAGATAGGAAAGGAAGAAGTCAAGCCCTGTTTGCAGATGACTTGATACTCTACTTAGAAAACCCTACAGACTCTACCAAAAAGCTTCTAGAAGCAATAGATTCATATAGCAAAGTGGCAGGCTACAAAATTAACATGCAAAAATCAATGGCCTTCTTAGACATCAATGATGATAGAGAAAATGGACAACAAAAACATCCCATTCACATGAGTGTCACACAAACTCAAATATCTTGGAATCAGCTTAACTAAAGATGTGAAGGACCTGTGAAAAGAAATCTATAAAACCCTACTTCAAGAGATCAAATATGACATAAAATGGAGATGCATCCCTGCTCATGGATTGGCAGGATTAACATGATCAAAATGGCAATACTCCCCTAAAGCATTGTATACATTTAATGCAATCCCTCTAAAGGTACTAGTGACATTCTTTAAAGAATTGGATTAAATACTCCTGAACTTTATCTGGAACAATAAACACCCATGTGTAGCTAGAGCAACCCTTGAGAAAGGAATATGGAAGGCATTGCTTTGGTGGAGTCCTTCTAGAGGCTATAACTATTAATTTGGGAGAAGAAAGGGGAAAAGGAAGAGAAACACAACAAAACAAAAAGAATGTGCCAACAAAAAATTCAAAGGCACCACAGCAATAAAGACAACCACTACACAATAACCACTGTCTTAAAATAAAAACAAAACAAAGCACAAAAAATGAAAACAACAGCAACAAATCAAAAAAAAATCATCTTGTGCTGCCTTTTTTTTTTGTTTCTGCATAGGCACAGTAAATACTGGGGAAATTAGAAAGGGAATTAATTCCCTTGGCCTGAGAGATACAGGGTTTCTCCACCCTTGAAGTAGACTGTCATGGGGATAACTATAGACTCCATACATGTTCACTTGGCTTATGGAAAACTTCTGCTCCATCATGGATGATGAAATCTGACCTCTGTATCTAGAGATCTTGGTATCTATGCCGACAAAGAACAGAGCCTGTGATGAAGTCTTTCTTTACAGTTCTAGAAGCTCTGTTCCATCACTACAGTCTTCTGTAGTTGGTGGTCATATGGTGTTAGCACTGATCCTAGGGTGCAGCCTAGGAGAGAGTCTTTCATACAGGGTGCCTCCCACCTTGAACATATGTCATGTTGGACCCAACTCAGACACTAGGTGTATAGACAGTGACCATCCAACCAGATCCCTAGATCCCAGACCTATAACTGACACAGTTCTCCGCAACAGCTCCAGGAACCAAACTCCCTCTGGAACATTCTTAATACTGCTCTGACACCAAACATGCGCCAGTTTTGAGATGATATCCTGACAATTAGGAATTGGTAACAACTTGATCTAAAAGCAGGTTGTCTTACCTCACCATCTAACAATAGGATGAAAGCAGAAGACTTGCTTGTGACAACCATGACTGGGCAGAACTTATCCTTGGACCAATAAAAAAAAAAGCCCTAGTCTAGACTTTGGCCTACGATCCATACAACAGCCAAGATCTCTAATTCCAGAGGTCTGAATGAGACAACTGTAACTGAACAGGCCTTCTGGACACATAATGAAAGAAATTGGAAGTTTTAACATGACTTTATTTCAAGCCTTTTATGTTTATTTGTAAAAACGTACCCATAAATAAACTTATTTTGTTTATATTTACCCATTTTAAACTGCTTCCCAGTATTTCTCCAATATTTGCAACATAGCAACCAAACTACTCTTTATGTGGGTCCTTCCCAGCAGTGTTCAGAGGGTAGGGGCCATGCAATGCTGGGGTGAAACGGAGAGCCTTGTGTCTTCTAGCACTTGCGCTATTTCAGTCTGGCAATCATCATTTTAAGAGTTTAAATCTTGACTATATGGATATCTATATAAACAGTCTGTTTAGCAATCATAATCATATGAAAACAGAGAAAGACATACCACGAGATTTTCACAACAAGCTGTTGAGGAATCCTTCCTGGTAAATCCAAGGAACAGGTCCTCAGTTCCCACCTGTTGCTTAAATACAAACTCATACCTGAAAAAAAAGGTCTTGAATGAAAGCAATTTACTTTCACAAAATATAAAACTCTAAACTTATGAGGACATAGTATTGCAAAAAAAAAAAAAAAAGAAGAAGAACAATTCAATGCTTGCTGTTGTTATACACTTTTCAAATCATTTTACTTTTCTCTTTCACCTTTTCTGAGTTAATTAGCACAAGTACCTTGAATTACATCAACTCTCACCCTCAGGTGACTTATGTTAAACGTGGCTAATAAATATGGCAAGGGGAAGCAGCAGAAAAAGAAGCCTGCTCCAATACTTGCTGTGCCTATGCAAAACAAACAAGCAAACAAACAAATAAAAAGGAAGCACAAAACTTTGCCACACCAGCACACCTTCCTTCAGTTTTTCTTTTTCTTTCTTTTTTCTTCTTCATTTTCTCTTTTTCTTTCTTTTTCACTCTTGTGGTTATTTGTTGATTTTCTTGTTGCTGGGTGCTTTTTTTTGGCAGTTACTGTCTTTTTAAAATTTTTTTATTGTTATTTGTAGGTTTTTGGCTATGTTTCTTTTTTATCATCTTGTTCTGCCTCATAAATTGAGGGTGGAAATAAAAATGAATGGTACCAGGACCAAACAGTCATATGGACATTGAGTGGAAATAAAAAAATGATTAGATGTAAACACCAAACCCAAAGTTGATAACAGTAGAATGCATACTCTACAACAAGCTCTACACAGAGGGGGGCAGTTACACTAGCAGTCGGGGAGGCAGGGGGACAAAGAAGTGAGATATGGAACACATGCTAGAAAAGAGGTGGAAGGAGGACAACGCTGGTGGTGGGAATAGCACTGATTCCCACTATTGTCACTATGTACCTTAAATATTTCTGAGAAAAATTTGTTATTTACTTTGCTTACAATAAAAATTATAAAAAAAGAAGAAAGAAGAAGAAGAAGAGAAGAAAGAAGAAGAGAAGAAAGAAGAAGAGGAAGAAGAAAGAAGAAGGAAGAAGAAGAAGAAGAAGGAAGAAGAAGAAGGAGAAGAAGAAGAAGAAGGAGAAGAAGGAGAAGAAGAAG
>PVKC010018864.1:0-19384 GCA_004027635.1 Crocidura indochinensis
TTAAAAAAAAAAAAAAAGAACAAGGGGGCAGAGAGATATATAGTACAGAGGATAAAGGCCCCTTCACCTCAATATAGCAAAAACCTACTTTCCCTGGAGTTAGGGAGATAACATAAGTAGTAAAGCATATGCCCAGCATGTGAGAGACCTTGAGTTTGATCACTGACACCAGGAGGCCACTAAAACATTGCTGGCGGTGGCTCTATTATTTAAGCACGAACTCTCTCCCCCTGATATACTGGCCCCCAAAAGTTCAAGATGAAAAACAAAAATTTTTTCTACACTTTCTGACACAAATATCTTGTCAGGACATAACTACTTGCCTTTCTTTCTTTATATAGATCTACCTTTCCTTAGGAAAAGAAAAATCATGACAGGAAAAAACTCATTTTTTCAGGTCTGAAATCTCATTACAACATGTAGAGCTAGTAGCAAGATTCTTTTAGTTAATCTCTGCTATGAAAATTTTCACTTTTAGAATCTACTCCTTGTTCAGTAGAGATATTCTAGTCAGCCTAAGGTCAGATTTAGCCTTCACTTAAAAAAATGGGGGGGGGGCACAGGTGAAGAGATAGTACATTATATATGGCACCTGCCTTGCATTATGGCCTACCTGGCACATTGTCCCCCGAGCCTCTCAGTAATAATCCCTGAAAACAGTCAGGAGTGATCCCTGGTTACTGGCTGTGACCCAAAAACAAAGCCCCCCAAAAAAGAGGGAGTGGTGATGCGATAATACAGCAGGTAGGGTGTTTGCTTTCCTTGCGGCCAATCCGGGTTTGCTCCCTGGCAGCCTACATGGTACCAAGCTTCATCAATGATTAGTCATTGATTTGTCATTAGTCATTAGATTCATCAGTGATAAGTGATTAAGAACTTAATTCTGGGGCCTGGAGAGATAGCACAGTGGCGTTTGCCTTGTAAGCAGCCGATCCAGGACCAAAGGTGTTTGGTTCGAATCCTGGTGTCCCATATGGTCCCCCTGTGCCTGCCAGGGGCTATTTCTGAGCAGACAGCCAGGCCGGGTGTGGCCTAAAAACAAACAAAAAAACCTTAATTCCGGGGTCAAAGAGAAAGTACAGTGGGCAAGGTGCTTTGCCTTACATGTGGCCGATCTGGGTTTGATCTCTGGCAATCCATTTGATTTCCCAAACACACCAGAGTGATCCCTAAGTGCAGTCAGAAGTAAGCCCTGAGCATCACTGGTTGTGGCTATTCCTAAAAAGCTCAAGGGGCCAGCTCAAGGGGCCAGAAGTATTACAGTGGGTAGGGCACTTGCTTGTCCACAGTCAACCTGGGTTTGATCCCTAATATGCCATATGATCCCCCAAACATCACCAGCAATGATCTCTAAGTACAGAGCCAGGAGTAACATTTGAGCACTGCCAGGAGTAACCCCCCCAAAACACAAACCAAGATAAAAGAGTGATGTTACAGAGGATAGGGTATGTTGCCTTGCATGCAGCTGACCTGGGTTTATTGCCAGCTCTCCAGATAGTCCCCTAAATCCGCAAGGAGTGATCCCTGAACTCAGTCAGGAGTAAGTCCTAAACAGTCAGATGTGACCCAAAATACCAAAAACAAATAAAACAATTCCTCTTCCCTTCTCTTCCCCACCAATAAAAACAAAGCCAAGGGGCCAGGGAGATAGCATGGAGGTAGGCTGCTTGCCTTTCATGCAGGAGGATGGTGGTTCGAATCCCGGCATCCCATATGGTCCCCTGTACCTGCCAGGGGTGATTTCTGAGCAAAGAGCCAGGAGTAGCCCCTGAGCGCTGCCAGCTGCCCCCCAAAAAAACCCAAAACACACACACACACACACACACACACACACACACACACACACACACAACAAATTAGGCATGTAAAGGCAGCATATTTATGGGAAAAGTTTACATCAGAACTTTCTCCAATATGAGAAATAAATCCTAGTAGAAAGAGACATGAGCTTATATTACTTTTTTTTTTTTTTTCTTTTTGGTTTTTGGGTCACACCCGGCAGTGCTCAGGGATTACTCCTGGCTCTGCATTCAGAAATCGCTCCTGGCAGGTTTGGGGGACCATATAGGATGCCTGGATTTGATCTACCGTCCTCCTGTATGCAAGGCAAACGCTTTACTTCCATGCTATCTCTCCAGCCCTCATATTTATTACTCTTACAAGTATTCCCTTCCATCACTCAGTTCAACCACCTCCATTTGCTTCAGATATTAGCAGTAGTAAACAGATTAAGAAGCATAATTATTTGTATATAGCTTATTAATTTTATCTCCCTACAACTCGGAAAAATATATTACTATTCCCATTTTACAGATAAGAAAATCAAAGCTCTAAAAGATTAAGTGACTTGCCCAGTTACATGAAAGAGGCTGAATTTAAATATAACCTATTACAACTCAAAATTATATTCTATTACAGTCTTAGACCATATAGAATTATAGGTATAGTAATACACACACACACACACACACACACATATATAAACTAAGTGTCGTAGGTGGCAACTAAAAAATTTAAATACAACTGTCCTAGAACTGAAATATCTTCTGCACCCTCTCCTTACTACCAGTACTAAACACTGTTAGTTCCATAATTTAAGCATCAGGTTTGTCCAGGTTCCTTTTTAATCCAAGAGGAAGAGTGAAGCCCTTTAACAAGGCCAGCAGGGCTAAATAAGGCCCACAGGGACTAGCCTCAAACATATCACAAAGGCCCGAGGACAGACTGATTCATCTGTCTTACTGAAAGCGCAAGTTTGATGCGTATCAACGCTGAACACTAGTTCTCTTTCTGCTAGAGGAAATTGGCACATATTGAAAGGAAAGCAATTAGGCTGCGACATACAGGCAAACCTGTGGACCTTTATCTACTGCGCTCTACATGCACTGTACAGGACCAGGACCAAACATAGAGGCAATTGGAAAGCCCAGGAGAAATTAAAAACTGCTATTGCAATACTTTAAAATAGAAGAATTTACTCCAGCTTTATGCAACTTTTACAATATAAATTCCTCTTATATCTAGTAAAAAAAAAAAAAGATAAGTGTTGTTCATCAGCAAGAAAAAAAAACGACAAAAATTTATTATAAATAACATGTCTGCTACATTAAGTCACTTGGCTTTGGGATCCTACATAATTTCTTGCATTAACCTTTGGCCCTTGAGAATTAGAACCCCCAAATCTTGTGTTGTTGTTGTTGTTGTTGGGCCACACCTGTTGACACTCAGGGGTTACTCCTGGCTATGCACTCAGAAATCGCTCCTGGCTTGGGGGAACAATATGGGACACTAGGCGATGGAACTTCGGTCCATCCTAGGCTAGCGCTTTCAAGGCAGATGCCTTACCTCTACTGCCACTGCTCTGGCCCCTAGTTCCCCCAAATCTTAATAAAAATAGAAGCTTGTAAAATCTAGAAGGCTTTGGGAGATAACTCAAAGGACTAGAGTTCATGTTTTTTGTTTTTGGGCCACACCCGGTGACGCTCAGGGGTTACTCCTGGCTATGTGCTCAGAAATTGCTCCTGGCTTGGGGGACCATATGGGAAGCTGGGGGATCAAGCCTTGGTTCATCCTAGGTCAGCCAAATGCAAGGCAAATGCCCTACCGCTGCACCATCATTCTGGCCTTAAAGTGCATGTCTTGCATGGAGGTTTGGGTTCAGTCCCTGGCACTGCTTGATCCCTTGATCACCATGACACACACACACACACACACACACACACACACACACACACACACACACAAGGAATTTCCTGGGGAATAGCATGTCTGTCTTCTGAACTAAGTTGACAGGAACAATGTACAGTCCTGCCACATGAGTAGAGCACAATCCTGGCAACTTTGCTACTTGAGTCTGGCAGCTCTGTTTGTGAACTCTGGCACCAAGAGCTATTTCCGGCTGTACCAGTCAAGTATGTGTGAGCACAAAAATCTGCTGTATAACTTTCTGGCAATCCCCACAACTAAATGTGCAAGCACCACAACCAGTCAAATATGTGATCCCCTGACATTGAACAATAATAATGAAGGTGGGGCCGGGCGGTGGCGCTGGAGGTAAGGTGCCTGCCTTACCGCGCTAGCCTTGGACAGACTGAGGTTCGATCCCCCGTGCCCCATATGGTCCCCCAGGCCAGGAGCCACTTCTGAGCGCATAGCCAGGAGTAACCCCTGAGTGTCACTGGGTGTGGCCCAAAAACCAAAAAAAAAAAAATAATAATAATAATGAAGGAATGAGAAAGGAGGAAGGGAGATCTTACAAGAAAATTATTTATCTCCCATGGGATTTGACACATCAATTATCAAGTACTACCTAGCCAAAGGCTGCTGGTAATTACTTTACTACTTTACAAAGGGAAGTACTTCTACTCACACAGCTTTAAAAAAAAAAAAGAGAGAAAAAATGGGTGTAAAAAAGTGGTGGGCAACAAGCAAGGGCGGAGATTGGTACCCTAGTCAAGAAGCATTTGGTCACCATAGGCCCCTCTCCTAGAGTTCATTTACATTAACTCTATGGCTCACTGCACACTATTATGCAGTGATGTCCTGCAAACGCCTCTAATCCTGCATCCATCAGAGTAGATCTGAACTATGATGGCCAAGCCTCAGTCTCTCAGTAGGCAGGCAGCAAACAGGGAGACTGGAGTTGGGTTTCAAACACCTGTTTTAGCTTTTAAAGTGTACAAGTCAGGCCTCTGTACTCTGGCAGGAAGGACACTGGTAATGTGGGTTTCCTTCTCCTGCCAAATCCTTACTTGAAAAGCCTAGCCCCTCTGGGGAGGAAACCAGACAGTTGTGGAGTACAGTCACTTTGAAGAACTATTTCTTTTTAAAGTTAAATACATATCTACCCTATATGACCCATCAACTTTCACTCTTACGTAACACACATTCATGAAAACTTGCAAGGTTTATAGCATACCTTCCCTTCCCTCCCCTCCCTCGTTTCCCTCCCTCCCTCCCTTCATTCCTTCCTTCCTTCCTGGACCACAGCTTGGTACTTAGGAGTTACTCCTGGCCCTGTGCTCAGAAATCACTCCTGGCAGGCTTTGGGAACCATATAGAATGCCAGGGATCAAACCTGGGTCCGTCCCGGGTCGGCCACATGCAATGTGTTTAAACACCCTATCAGGTGTTCGATCTGGGGATCAAACATGAGTCAGCCACACGCAACAATAGAAAATAAAAATGAAATAAAATAAAAATAAAAATTCAATAAAATTAAAGCTATACTTCAGTAAAAATAACTGTGCTATCTCTCTGGCGTAGCCCTTTTCTTTTAAAGATAAAAACTGGAAACAAAACAAAACAAAACAAAAACCTGGAAACAATGTACATGGATAAATTCTCAGTTTATCCATAAATTTGACAACTGCTACTCAGGACCAGTGAGAGAACACAAGGGGCTGAGCACAAACTTTGTTCCATCATAAGTAAAGTCCCAGGGGTAGCCCCTGAGCACCATCAGATGTGGCCCCAAACACCCCTCAACCCTCCAAATTAACTATATTCAATAAATAAAAACAAAAGCACTCATGATACATGAGTGGATTTTATATTGTTATTATTATTAGTTTTGGGTTTTGGACTAAAACATGGTGATGCTCATGGCTTATTCTTAGCTCAGTACTTAGAAATCACTACTGGTGGGCTCAGGGTTCTGGGGATTAAATTCAGGTTGGGTGCATGCAAGGTAAGCTACTTTCCCCACTGTACTATCACTCTAGCCCTTTAATACAGGTAATTTATTTTTTTGGGGGGGGGAGGCACACCCATTTGACGCTCAGGGGTTATTCCTGACTATGCACTTGGAAATCGCTCCTGGCTTGGGGGGACCATATGGGACGCTGGGGGATCAAACTGCAGTCCGTCCTAGGCTAGCACTTGCAAAGCAGATGCTTTACCTAGCGCCACCGCTTTGGCCCCTACAGGTAAATTTTTTTAAATACATAGTAAGAGAGAAATGAAAGTATATTCTGCAGGGCAGAACAGATAAAGAGGTTTTGTATAGATATGTTGAGGAAATACCCAAGGTTTGTGCATTTTATTGCACATTAATTAGACTTCAATTAAAAATTAATTAGACTTCAATAAAAAATGGGGCTGGAGGGCTGGATTGATAGCATAGCAGGGAAGGCTGCCTTGTACACAGCCAATCCAGGTTCTGTCCGACATCCCATATGGTCACCTAAACCTGTCAGGAGTAATTTCTGAGTGCAGAGTCAAGAATAACTTATAAGAAGCAGAAGGTGTGGCCAAAACCAAACCAAAACAAAAAGAATGGGGGGTGGAGAGATAATGAAAGGGTTATGCATGCAGCTGATGCTGGCTCAATCCTGGGCACCATCTAGTATCCTCACTCTACTCACACCAGCATTGCCAGATGTAGCTCTAGAGGGGATCTTTATGGTATCTGAGTAGCATTTCATCACTAAGCCAAGTATTAAACTGCAGACCCAGTTGTCTTTGGATCCCTGTCTCCTGATCAATGCTCAGGAGCACCACCCACCTTTGCAAAGCTGGGTTTGATCCATGGAGCACACACATGCACCCAAAAGAAAAAAGAGCTGGAAGGGAGAGAGAACACAGTGGTAGGGTGTTTGACTTGCAAGTAGCCGATCCAGGACGAATGGTGGTTTGATCCCCGGCAACCCATATGGTTCCCAGGCCTGCCAGGAGCAACTTCTGAGCACAGAGCCAGGAGCACCACCAGGTATGACCACCCCCCCAAAAAAAAAGAAAGAAAGAAAAGAAAAGAAAAGAGAGCTGGAAGCTTAGGATAAGCCCCCACTACTTGGCATTATCTGGAGAAATGAAGCTATACTCAAGGGTTACTGTTAGCTCTGCACTCAGAAACTACTTCTGGCAGGCTTGGGAAGCCATGTGGGATGCTGGGGATTGAACCTGAGTCAGCCACATGCAAGAACAAATGACCTATCTACTGTGCTATTGTTCTGGCCCCTGACTTTTTAAAATCATAAGCACATTTAGTTTTCAGATCAATTGAGTAAGGTAAATCTTATGTCTTTCTTACCTTTATATTCTTACAGAAACTCCTTTAGCTTAATGAGGATGTCCAATAGGATTCTACTTATCATGTGAAATAATTCTCTCTTTTAAAACAATTATTCAGGGAGAGAAGCCGCCCCCCCCCCCAAATCTAAATGCTAAATCTAGCTGCTAAAAACTGCTTACATGGCAAACTCATTGAGTTTTTAATCCAAGATGGCACAAGATAAAATAAGATAGTCTCAGAATCTTCTGAGAAGATTGAAGAAAGTAAGTCTTTGGATGTCTGTTAAGTGCAAGGCTTGTTTTCTATTAGATACCTTGCATATATCATTTTATTTAATCTTCACAAGAACAAGATCATTAAGGTCAAAGAGATATTACAAGAATCAAAGCACTAGGTTCACATGGAGCCAAACCAAATTATTTGGGGGGGGGGGCCGTTCACACCCGGCAGCGCTCAGGGGTTACTCCTGGCTCTATAATCAGAAATTGCTCCTGACCGGCTCGGGGAACCATATGGGATGTCGGGATTCGAACCATTATCCTTCCTCATGCAAGGCAAATGCCTTACCTCAGTGCTATCTCTCCGGCCCCCCAAACCAAGTTTGATCCCTTGCACCACACAGTCCTCAGAGCACTGCCAGGAGTGATTATACACAAGCACAAAGCCAGGAGCAGCCTCTGAGTACTGCCAATTGTGTCCTAAACCTCTTCCACTACACCCCAAAATATAACAAGTTTTCCTCTATGTTACAGATGAAAAATGGAGGATAATATAAGTCCAGTAATTAACTGCAGAAGATTACCCAGCGGTAGGATCAAGGGATAACTTAGTGGCATGATTGCATAAGCTTAAACTCTGTCACTGCCCCATATGCACCAAGCTTGATCTCAGCAGAAATGCCACCTGAAATCTCTGTCATCAAAACAAAGTGAGTAGTAATGTGGTCAAGTAGTTGACTTCACTATGGCTCTAGAGAGATAATACAGCAGGTAGGATGTTTACCTTGCAGCCAACCTGGGTTCAATCCCTGGCACCTATAAGACCCCTGAGCCAGCCAAGATATTTTTTGAATGCAGAGCCTGGAGTAACTCCTGGGCATAACCAAGTGTGATCCAATCCCCCCAAATAAAATATATATAATATGGGGAAAATGATAGCAATGGAATTAAAACAAGATCTAGCCAACTCCAAAGTTCATATTTTTCACAAAATATAAAATGTTCCACTTCGCTCTCACTTATCTGGAAACAAGTATTATGGTCAGCTATGTGATGCATTTCTTTAAATAAAGTAAAAAAAAAAACAGAGATATGGAATAAGCATAATTTTCCCCCACTTTTGACAAGAGGTTGAGGATTTTAAATCTCAAAAAGTTCTTGTGAAATCCCTGTTTTATTCTACCACTTGCAAATACTATATATTTTGGGGGATAGTTATTGGTACTATACAGAAGAAAGGGTTAAGCTGAGAGTTAGTTAGGGAGAGGAAATTCCCTGGGAAATTGAAAATACATGCTGTGGCTCTGACTAAATTTCACACCCGTTTTTTTGAGCAACATCCATACTGTGTGAAAAAGGACTAAAAGACTTCTTCCCCATGCAGCCCTCCCCCCAATCCTTTATGCATTCCATCACCTGCTGTCTTCCTTCAGACAAAGCTGAGAAGGAGAAAGAGAAGACTATACATCTCTGCTTGGTACACAGTAAAGCCAAAGGCTAGTCAACCAAGCACTGGAAGAAGTATTATGTGAGAAAAGAGAAAGAACAACACATTTCGTTTCTACTTGGACCGGCACAGGAAGGAGCTCTTAAGACAAGCCATCATGAGTGAAGGGGTAGCATTTCTGCTGCAGAGGAAAGGGGGAGGCAGTCCTTCCTGAAGAGTAGGCAGAATTAAGGAGAACAAGGCGAATTTACACCTGTCCCCAAGTCTGGTATTTCATGCTCAAGTGATCTCTGTATTTCTGTCCCTGAGAGTTACGGCTCGCCCAGCAGGAGAACAAAGGGAAAGTGGTTACATTTATTTCCCCTCTTTGTCCCTTTAGTTCATATTTTTGCTTATAATAATGAAGACAATCATTTGGTATTGGAAACTGGCCAAACAAAAGATGCCTGAGGGAATATTAGAGTCGAGGGTAGCTATTTGGTATAAAAAGAGTAAGAAGGGGCCGGGCGGTGGCGCTGGAGGGAAGGTGCCTGCCTTGCCTTCGCTAACCTAGGACGGACCTCGGTTCGATCCCCCGGTTCCCCATATGGTCCCCCGTGCCTGCCAGGAGCGACTTCTGAGCAAATAGTCAGGAGTAACCCCTGAGCATCACCGGGTGTGGCCCAAAAACAAAAACAAAAACAAAAAAAGAGTAAGAAGAAATCTGAGTATAGTGGTGAAAATGCAGCATGAGGCTGGCCTGGTTTGATTCCTGACACCACATGATCCCTCAGCATCACTGGAGGCAGTGCTGGGAGTGTTGATTTACAAACCCTGAGTGATGATTTACAATTTACAACTTGGTTCCACCCAAAACAAAGATAATCCCTAGTTTCTTTGTATCTGTTTGTTTACAACTTGGTTTTACCCAAAACAGAGATTTTCCTGACTTAGACTTGGTATCAAGCAAACTTGGGCCGACTGGCTCAGCATAAGCCCCTCCCTGCCTGCTGTGTGTGGTGTGGGGTTAACTGCAGTCTGGCAGGCAACTCCATCTCTCAGCTTGATGAGACAGATTGCTACTCAATCACACATGTTTCACTGTCAGCTTTCTTTGGATTATTTCCTGCAGCGACCCTTGCTTCAGACCAGCTTTCCCTGGAAGGAAATAAGGCATTTGGTGCCGTTTACACCTGAGCACCACTAGGTGTGATCCTGGAGGGCTTCAAGATTTGTGAGGGTGGTACCCTGGCACTGCAGGGTAAGCATTCTGAGCACTGCTTATGAGACCTCTAAAATTTTTTTTGGGGGGGGTCACATCCAGCTGAGCTCAGAATCACTCCTGGCAGGCATGAGGAACCATATGGGATGCCAGGATTCAAACCATCGTCTGTCCTGGATCAGCTACTTGGAAGGCAAACGTCCTCCCACTGTTTTTGTTTTTGTTTTTGTGTTTTTTTTTTTGGTTTTTGGGTCACACCTGGCAGCGCTCAGGGGCTACTCCTGGCTCTATGCTCAGAAATTGCCCCCAGCAGACACGGGGGACCATATTGGATGCCGGGATTCAAACCACTGTACTTCTGCATGCAAGGCAAATGCCTTACCTCCATGCTATCTCTCCGCCCCACCCCCATCAAAAGTTTTTTTATAATTTAAAAAAATTTTACATTAGGGGCCGGGCAGTGGCGCTGGAGGTAAGGTGCCTGTGCTAACCTAGGACAGACCGCAGTTCGATCCCCGGGATCCCCATATGGTCCCCCCTGCCTGCTAGGAGCGACTTCTGAGCGAATAGCCAGAAGTAACCCCTGAGCGTCACCGGGTGTGGCCCAAAACCAAAAAAAAAAAAAAAAAAAATTTAAATTCTAAATTAAAAAATTTTTTTAATTAAAGGAGGAAGAAAAGAAAGAACAGATGAAAACATACCTAATGTAAGTTTATAAGGACAGTCCTATATTTCTTCCATTTATGTGAACGGCTAACACAAAGCCTTTTCAAAAAAGAGGTCATGAGAAAAAGCTCCGGAGACTGAAGCATCATATCATAGTAAGTTCTGGAGGGGCCAGGGGGATATTAGGGGGTGAAGCCATTTTCCTCACGTGCAACCAACCCAGCATCACATTTGGTTCCCAAGCACCACAAAAAGTAATCCCTGAGCACCACTGGGTGTGTCCCCAAACAGCAAAAGAAAAATGATGCTCTATAAGCCAGACATTCAGATTACAACTAGAGGTGATCACAACTACAGCACTATGCGAAACCATCAGAAATGTTTAGATGAGAGCCAGAGAGATGGCATGAAAGTTGGGCATTGTGGTTCGAAACCTGGCATCCCATGTGGTCCCCGGCCTGCCAGGAGCAATTTCTGAGCATAGAACCAGGTGTAACTAACCCCCTAACCCCTGAGTGCTGCCAGGTGTGACCCCCCCCAAAAAAAAAAAAAGCCCAGATGAGCTCTGGTTAGCCCATGGAATTGAGATCTAACATAAACTATATTCTAGAAATACAGGGGGGTGGGGGGATGGGGGGGTGGTGAGGTGGTGGTATTCAGTTTAGTTAAAATAAAAAAAATTCATAATGGAGGAAATCCCATTTCTAGTAGCATTAAAGGTGAATCTACAAACTCTTCTTTGGGGGGGCATTGTTTGTGGGCCACACCCGGCAGTGCTCATGAGTTACTCCTGACTCTGCGCTCAGGGGTTATTCCTCGAAGTACTTGGGGGACCATATGGGATGTTGGAGATTAAACCCGGGTCAGACACGTGCAAGGCAGATGCCCTACCTGCTGTGGTATGGCTCCTTGAGTACTGAACTAGGAATAAGCCCTAAACACAACTGAGTGTGGCTCTAATACAAAACAAAACAAAACAAAAAATTGAGTATAGGGGCTAGAAAGGTGACACAGAGTCAGGCTTTGCATGCAGGAAGAATGTATTCATTCCTTGGTAGTGCGTTATGGCACTCCTGAGCACTGCCAGAAGTGATTAACTCTGAGCACTGTCAGATATGATAAAAAAAATCTAATCAAACAAGTATTTTAGGGCCAGGGAGATAGCTCAAAATGGTGAAACACTTGCCTAGCAAGTGGAGCCCCAGCACTGTTTGGGGCTTAATTATTATTGGGGGGTAGGTCAGTGAGATTGTTCAAAGTAGATGGGGCCGGGCGGTGGCGCTGAAGGTAAGGTGCCTGCCTTACCACGCTAGCCTTGGACGGACCGCAGTTCTATCCCCCGTGCCCCATATGGTCCCCCAGACCAGGGGTGACTTCTGAGAGTATAGCCAGGAGTAACCCCTGAGCGTCACTGGGTGTGACCCAAAAACCAAAAAAAAAAAAACAAAGTAGAATATAGTATCAGGAGGCCAGAGTTCAATCCTTGGCACTATATGGTCCCTTAGACACTAATAGGAACAACCCCAAAGCAATATGAGCAATAAACTGGGAGTAGTACTGCTGGGTATGACCCCAGCTAACCCCCCCCCACACACACACACATTGGGTATAAAGATTAAATACTTATTTCATCCCATTTAACAAACATTTTTTTTTGTTTTTTTTGGGGGGGTCACACCCGGCAGTGCTCAGGGGTTACTCCTGGCTCCATGCTCAGAAATTGCTCCTGGCAGGCACGGGGGACCATATGGGGCACCGGGATTCCAACCGATGACCTTTTGCATGAAAGGCAAACGCCTTACCTCCATGCTATCTCCTGGGCTCCTAACATTTTTTTAAAAATTATGTATGTGTGTCTAAAGATTTTGCAGGGATGGGTTGGTGTAAATTTAGGCCACATCCAACATCACTCAGGTATCATTCATAACTGTGGTTTGGGACTCTCTGTAGTATAAGGAATAGAAACAGAGTCAAATGGGTGCAAGGCAATCACCTTAATTTCTGTACTATCTCTCCAGCCTGATAAAGTTATTTTTCGATAATTGGACTATCACTGTTTTCATTTCCATCTCTTTAATTCCTTTATATTTTCCAAAACATTCAAGATGGAATCTATATTACTTTATTTTATTTTTTGATTTTGGGCCACCCCCGGTGATGCTCAGAAGTTACTCCTGGCTATGCGCTCAGAAGTAGCTCCTGGCTTGGAGGACCATACGGGACGCCCGGGGCTCGAACCGCTGTCCATCCTCGGCTAGCACTGGCAAGGCAGACACCTTACCTCTAGCGCCACCGTGCCAGCCCCTGAATCTATTATTTTATAATTATTAAGTATCACTGAAAAAGGTGGTGGGCCATATATAGTGGAGCGCAGAAGTGACCCTAAGAGATATTTAGGTAACATATTTGGTGGTGGGGATCAAATAGGGGTCAATTTTATGCAAGGCAAGCACTTCACCTGCTGTCTTATCTCTCTAGCCCCTCATTTAAAATATTTTTTACAATCTTTTTGGGAAAAAGCAAAATTGGTTAATACCAGTAAGTAAGTAAAACTGTCACCTACCCAAAATGGTATGGATACTAGGATCAGAGACATTCAAGAAGTTAATTGGGACCTGAGTGACAGTACATCAGGTAGGATGCTTGCCCTTCATGTGGCCAACAGGGTTCAATTTCCAGCATCCCCTATGGTCTCCCAAGCACCTCTACGAGTAGTTACTGAGTGCTCTAGGAGTAGTTACTGAGTTGGGAATAACCCCCGAGTATCACTAGGTATAGCCCCAAATAAAGTTGAAGTGCTTGCCTCAAATATGGCATAGCCCTAGCATAGCAAATGATTCCCTGAGCACTGCCAAGAGCCAGGGTTAAGCTCTGAGCACCATTATGATGGTCCAAAATGAACAAAATGCAGTATAAATACTGTTTTTTGGGGGGTCATAAACAGCTTAAGAATTCTTTTTTTTTTTTTTTCATTGTTGGGGTCACGCCTGGCAGTGCTCAGGACTTACTCCTGACTTTATTCTCAGAGAGCATTCCTGGCACCAGAAGTGAGAATATAAAACAAATACATTATCCACTGTACTATCTCTTTAGCCCTAAGAACAATTCCTTTTTCTTTGTTGGGAGGCACACCTGGTGGTGCTCAGCTGGCACTCCTACCCCTATGCTCAGAAAACACAACTGGCAGGCTGGGAGACCATACAGGATGCTGGGGATCGAATTGGGGTTGGCCTCATGCAAGGCAAACATCCTACTCATTGCGCTATTGCTCCAGTCCCAGAATGGTTTGTTAGGGCTACACCATGGCAATGCTCAGGGGTTATTCCTGGTTATGTACTTTAGAATTACTATGGGAGGAGCTAGAGTAATAGCACAGCGGTAGGGTTTTTGCCTTGCACGCAGCTGTCCCAGGATGGACCTGGGTTCAATCCCTGGCGTCCCAATATGGTCCCCCAAGCCAGGAGCGATTTCTGAGCACATAGCCAGGAGTAACCTCTGAGCGTCACTGGGTGAGTGTGGCCCAAAAACAAACAAACAAAATTACTATGGGGGTCAAAGCCATAGCACAGCAGGTAAGGTGTTTGCCTTGCATGTAGCCAACATAGGTTTAATCCCAGGAATCCCATAAGGTCCCCTGAGCCTCCCAGGAGTAAGTTCTGAGTGTAGGGCCAGGAGTAACCCCCTAAGTACTGCCAGATGTGGCCCAAAAACAAACAAAATAATTACTATAGGTGGTGCTGGCAGACCATATGTAATGCCAAGGATTGAACCTGGCGAATGCCTTACCCGCTATACTATTGCTCCAGCCCCAGCCCCCAGCCCTTACTATAATCTCCTCTACATTTTTAACGCAGGGCCAGAGAAATGGTACAAAGACAGCTATGTAGCTGACAATAGTTCAATCCCCACCACCACATGTGATTCCTGAGCACAAAATCAGAAATAAGTTCTGAGTATCATCAGGTATGGACTTAAAACCTTTAGGGGAAAAAAAGAATACAAGTAGGTTAGGTTCGCATCTAATTGTACTGAGTCAATCTGGACATGTAGCTCCATGGAAGAGTTCAAATTTTACATTTAAAAGGCCCTAGCTTCTATCCCTAGCATTAAAAATAAAATAACCGGGGCCCGGAGAGATAGCATGGAGGTAAGGCGTTTGCCTTTCATGCAGAAGGTCATCGGTTCGAATTCCAGCATCCCATATGGTTCCCCGTGCTTGCCAGGAGCAATTTCTGAGCATGGAGCCAGGAGTAACCCCTAAGCACTGCCGGGTGTGACCCCTCCAAAAAAATAAATAAATAAAAATAAAATAACCCTGACATCACCTACTTGCTACATAGGAACCTCTTTCTGTCTCGTGAAATAGAAGAATCCACCACAATGTGTATAGGCCTCTGTTGATTGTATACTATGATGCATTCCTAGATAATACACATTCTAAGAAGGTGGTTATATGCTGTAATTCTACCAATCAATCTTTCTATTGCTCTTTTGTGGAGCTGACAAAAGTCCAGTCTCCCTTGCCTTAAAAAACAAACAAAACGAGCCGGGAGGTGGCGCAGGAGGTAAAGTGCCTGCTGCCTTGCCTAGGACGGACCACGGTTCGATCCCCCGGTTCCCATATGGTCCCCCGTGCCTGCCAGGAGCAACTTCTGAGCGCATAGCCAGGAGTAACCCCTGAGCGTCACTGGGTGTGGCCCAAAAACCAAAAAAAAAAAAAAAAAAAAAAAACAAACAAAACTGTACTAAGAAACCAGAGATTAGAGCTTCTCAAGAATATTGTCTAAATAGGATGTAACTGATAAGAGGCTACTGATCTTGTTTTAATATGAACCAGTACACCCTTTGAAATAAAGTGGAGAAAGAAACAAGGAAAACTAGGGAGTACTCACAGTGTGAAGGATTACTACCACACACCCTGCAGCAGAAGTAGGAAGCACTCACTAGATTGCTGTGATGTGTCATGACTCTAGTTCTGGTTTAACCTATTGGATTCAGCATGTACAAGGTCTTTTTTATGGCAGTAATAAAGCCAAGGTCTTCCCAAGAGGCTAGAGATCTTTTATTTCCACAGATAACTGTCCTTGATTACTTGCTACCAGAATTAATCTCTTGCTAGCACACTGTTACTTTAACTAAGTATATTCTGTTTTATGTATGGACTGGTTAACTATAGTCTGTAACTCAGGGAGGCAGAGAGGGACAAGAGTCTAATAGAGGGCCTTGAACAGAGTGCCCAAACAATGTTTCTCGATTAGTTAGAAAAGTTCATAGGGAACTGCTGAACAAATCTACATTCCAATTTTCATATCAAAAACTTCTTGTCATTTCCAGAAAACACTGGTTAAAAAAATGTTTACAAGAAATAGGGTAGCACCTGAACAGAAGGTCCTTCCATATGTGACCAGTGGCCACTTGCCAACAGTGAGAGTTTCAAAAAGGAACACCTCTGAGAACAAGCTGCCAATGGTGATGGGAAGCAGCCTAGACTTTGAGGGAGCTGTACTGGGAAGGAAGAGGAGGAGAAGCCATTTTGTGCTCTTTGGGGAAAATGTTAATGAGAGGTTTCACAAATGTCAGACTTGCCTGATTAAACGGAGCCAGCTAGGTAGATGTTTTTCATATTAATACCATCTCTGCTAAAAGAGCAAAGAGAGGGAAGAAAAGGAGGTTTGAGAAAGGAAAATGATAAACCTCAATTATTTACAAAAGAAATTATACTTCTGCTACCTTGGGCAAGGATATCAAAGAAGAGAACTGTTATCTGCCAGGCTTGGCTCTACCTCCTTGCCCCTTTCAAAAAGAAAAATGTAATCCCTGAAGCCCTTCGGGAGAGGCAAGAGACCTGTGCACTCAGTGTGGGAGATCTACTGATTAAGAACTTAAGGAATCTAAAAGCAAGTTAAGTCATGGAGAAAGTTCTATTTGAATAGTTATTCCTAAAACTTAAAGGAAGAAAAAATATGTAGCAAAAAGTCATTCAAATAACGGATGGTTCTAAAGATTTCTCCCTCCTTAGTTTGTGTCTATCTCTTTTTAGCTTTTTATAGTTTCTGCCACTTAAAAGCTAGGGATGGACTAATGCTGGGGTTGTTTATTTGTTTTCCTTTAGACCATGTCCAGTGGTGCTTGGGAATTAGTCCTGACTCTGCACTCAGGAATTACTGCTGGTGGTACTCAGGGGAATATACGGGGTGCTGGAGAATGAACCCAGATTGGCCATGTGCAGGCAAACTCCCTACCCTACCCACTCCATTCACTGGCCTAAAGTTGTAGATTAAAATGCTCAAATCTCCTTTTCTCATTTTTCCTCTTCCCAGCCCAGCCTATAATTGCATCCCAATCAACCAGTATTAATATAAATACTCAGAGATATTTATTTGCTTTTGATTTAGCCTGGCTGTTTTCAGGCTCCATCTCCCTGTGTATTTAATAAATCACACTAGTTAGGTGGACAGGATTAGTTCCAAGTCACCTAATGACTATATCATGAACTGCAGCATTAAACGGATTAATATTAATCCAAGCTGCTGCAGTTCAGTGGGAAAAGGCCGGTCTGTTCTCCAACAGGAGCTCTGGCCGGCAAGAAATCCTCAACAAGACCAGGAAGATTAATGAGGGCTTCTACATTCTGCCTGCAAATCTTCACCTACCAGGGTGTGGGGCAGTGAATCCCAGCCCAGATGAGCTCATAAATAACCCATAATATCACAAGTATTTGGGGCAGCTGAGCCCCAGGAAGAGAGGGCCAGCTAGTCTCTTCATCTTCGCCTCTTGTAACCCACACCACCTAAATGACACAAGAATTTTACAGGCCCACACAGTGGCTGCTCCTGTTTTCTTTCATGAAGGGCCCACACCTCATAAATCACTTTCTTTTTCCAAGAAGAGTACTTACTACAGATTGGATTTGCATATATGTATTCAGAAGAACATAATGCTCCTTCTAGTGTCACTTGCAAACAAAATGGGGAAATAATCTGGCCTCTACAATATGAGGAACCTGCTTTCAAATCTTCAGCGCAGCAGCACCCTATCTTCATTAGAACCCACAGTCTGCTATGCTACCATTGTCCAGGGCCTCCGGAGCGTATCACTTCCTTGGCTTTGTCAATGTGAACACTCATGAGGAAAGACTGTATCCATAAGACCACCATGAGAACCAGTGCTTTTCCTCGCTCCTTGGCCTAACATTACTATTATAAAATCACCAAGATAAATCTAGCCAATGGGGCTGGAGAGAGAACATGAAGGTAGGGCGTTTGCCTTGAATGCAGAAGGTCAGTGGTTCGAATCCCAATATTCCATATGGTCCCCCAAGACTGCCAGGAGTAATTTCTGAGTGTAGAGCCAGGAGTAACCCCTGAACACTGCCAGGCTTGACCCAAAAACAAAAACAACAACAACAAAATAAAATAAATCCAGCCAAGCTCCCTAGGGGTATTAGAATGATTGAGAGAGGGTAGTAGTAGTCTTGGGTGCAAATAAGGGATGTCATACTTTCTTTTTTTTTTTTAAGCCTACAGCACCCGGTATTCCCAGGCGGTCTCCCATCCAAGTACTAACCAGGCCCGAATATTTTCTATTTTTTAAAGACAGTAAATTTCCAATAAGGCACTGAATGGTTCTTTTTTCTGAAAAGTGAACAGCAATAGGTCAAATCAGGTTGAAAAATACTGCTTAGTTTACTGCATAGGGATTAAGGCACTTGTCTTGTATGTGGCTGACCCCAGTTCAATCCCTGGCACTGCAAATTCCCTCATGCACATCTGAGAGCAAACCCTGAGTAATGGATCAATTATCAAGATTTTCTTGAAAGGGATGAGTGACCACTAGATAAATGACAGTCGTTCTTCTTACACTATGAACCAGTATCTTCTGACAAAGGCCAGAGACTTCACCTACTAACTGGCACTGGCTTGTGAACAGGTGCTTGAAGACTAATACTAGAAAACTTGGGCTTCCATCAAGCAAATTACTAAAGGAAAATCTTTATTTTAAATGCATTCTACCACAGCAGATGTGGGAAGAGAGGTTTAAAATTTTCTGGGGCCGGGCGGTGGCGCTGGAGGTAAGGTGCCTGCGCTAACCTAGGACGGACCACGGTTCGATCCCCCGGTTCCCCATATGGTCCCCTGTGCCTGCCAGGAGCGACTTCTGAGCGAATAGCAGGAGTAACTCCTGAGCGTCACAGGGTGTGGCCCAAAAACCAAAAAAACAACAACAACAACAACAACAACAAAATTTTCTGGGCTTGAATACAAAGAAGATGGTGAAGTATACTTTAAGAGGCTGTAGGAGAAGCCTAAAAGGGGCCCACTTAATTAAGGATAGAGCTGAGGGAACTGTTAATGGTTGGATCTCTTGCTTTTCAGTAAAGATGAAAGGAAAGCAAAACACTACTAGAAAATGCCCTTACAAGTTAAACTAAATAGTAAACTATTTTCACTGGAGTAATTCAACTTTGGGAAATTCACAGGTCTCATGGAATGGTTGGTTCTACTCAACGAAGGCAGTTCAGATAAGTGGCAAGAGAAAAAAAAATAGGCCTTATCAACAATTAATGTTTTCCTGACCAGCTGTTAGCAAGGAGTTCCTAAGTGGGGGGTATAGGACAGAGGATCTCTCAGCACCCTCACCAAACAAAGCTCATAAGATTCCATTAGATACCCAACCCCCTCTTCAACAAGAAAATGCAGAGGAATATAACATGAGATTAAAAAGATTGGTATGTCCAACAACTTTCTTATAGTTGCATAGGCTCAATTCTCCTTATCTACATTCTTTAACTATTTTTATACCTTCCAAAGCCCTCTCTTTTTTTTTTTTTTTTTTGTTTT
>PVKC010018865.1:0-19425 GCA_004027635.1 Crocidura indochinensis
ATCAGTGCCACTGGGTCCCTGAGCCATTTGGGGACACATGGCAGAAAGTTGAGCATCTGGAACAATGGGTATGGGACTTGTAGGGCAACACAGAAGAGGCCCCTGGAGGTCTGAGAGGGCCTAAACCATGGCCACAGAAGAAACGTGTCCTCAGTTCAGAGTCCTCTGTCTCACAGCCCTGTATGCGCCCCTCTGCAGTTACAGTCTTTTAGGAGCAAAAGAGCCCTCCATGTACGTGTTCCTGCATTAAAGACAGAGTGGGTGTGAGAGCCTCAAACACATTCTGTTGGGAAAACAGACATGAGCTGCATTCAAGGGACAAGATGGTGCTGTGGGCAATGTGGGCCAAGTGTGCCCGAGCCCTGGCAGGAGAGAATGCTCCCTGTTATCTGGGAAGGAGAAAGAGCTTTCTGACTCTGGGAAGGAGAAGGGAGAGAGTGCTCCCTGATGATTGGGAGGAGGAGAGAGAGATTTCTTGGTTCTATGGGAAGGGCAGGCCTATGGTGCCTAGACCTGGACCTGCTGCCATGTGCTGGTGCCACCTGGACCTGCCCAGTTTGTCCCTCATCTGGGAGAGCAGCTTCTGCCCAGCTCTGGGAGTGAGGTTGAAGAGAATCACTGTGGGGGCTTGAGTTACTCTGTCTCCTGATGGCCTGATGCTCAACCTAGGGGGGTACCCCTCCCTGCCCCGGTCCTCTCCCCCTTTTCCCTGTACCCTAGTCAAGGTGGAGGGAGTTGAGTCATGCTGTAGTCTGGGTCCCATGTTGGTCCTGGGACTCTCTTAGAATGCCCCATCCCTGGGACTCTGTGCCCAGATGGGACAAGCACCCACAGAGAAACTGCAGCCCCGAGCTTCCCCACGCTGCATAGACACACACAGACACAAACATACATACCAGACAAACTGACTCACCCACAGACATTGCACAGACACAGATACTGACACCCGGAAACACACCCAGACGAACTGACACGTAGACATAGACCCGAACATATACTCAGACATAAACTGACAGACATACACTAAGACAAACTGACACACACACACAGTCAATAACTAATACACACAGACATTCTGATACACAGACAGGGACAGACACACAATCAGAAAGACACATAGGCACAAACATACAGTGACAGAAACACAGACACACAAATTCACACACAGAAACATGCATAGATCCTGACACAGTCAAACGCACAGATACAGACACACATATAGACAAACACAAAGGGAAGAACTTGGGTGCACATATGCCTGCTGGTAGGTGCCCTTCTGTGAGGGGGAGGCATCCCTTTCAGTGACCAGATGGAGGGAGGTGGTGGTTACCTGAGGCACAGGTGATGGAGTTAGGCACAGTTGGGGTATTGGCCAGCATGACCCTGAGGTCTCAGGTTGACCTACATACATACCCAGAATTGCTTTTGTATCCACCCCAGCCTCCTCTACTGAGTCCTTAAAAGTCCCATTGGGTCTCTGTACCCTGATTTCAGCCTGAGCCTTGGGCAGGACTGGAAAGGAGAGGAACCCAGAGCCCCATACTCTGCCAGCTGACTTCAGCATCAACCATGGGCAGGGAAGCATCCTGGGCTGCTCCTCCAGGGTCTGTGACCCTGGGTCGATGCCTTCCTGCCCTACCAGGAGTCTGGGAAGCCAAGCTGCAGGCTTCTCCCTAAAGGTGCCCAAGCTGTTGACTCAAAACATAATGGGGTTCATTTGCATGGCGCTTTCCATGCAGGCTATGGGTGGCCGGGTTCCTCATATCTCCCATGAAGCCCCCACTATGTCCATGGGTCCCTCTGGGGACACTACCCTGTGCTCCAGAAACACCCATGTCACACCCTGACCTTCACCCTCTGTGGACCAGCTGCTGCTGGAGTCACCTGGGAGGGCTGGGCAGATGGAGTAGCAGGTGTGGGGGGCAGAGGGGGCGCTGGTCCACTCCAGCAAGACTCCCTCCAGGAGCTCGTCCATCCCCTGGCATCTCAGGCTGGGAAGAGGATCCCAAAATCTTAGGGGGCAAGTCCGGAGAGTTACTCAAAGCCCTGGCACCCCAATGGTTTCCATGGTGATGAGGTCTGGGTGCCCGATTTGCATAGGGCGACGATTTGCATACTGCAGGCTAAATTTCCATATCCCTGCCTCCCAGTCTGGCGGGCCTCGGAGGGGGCGAGGGGAGAGGTCATTTGAAATTCAAATGAGGATGATTAAGGTTTTCTTGTGGAGGGAAGCGCAGGACAAAAGGGGTTAAGCCAGCTGGCAAAGACACTAGGTCTCCAAGTTATCAAAGGCAGCGCCTGCCAGGCTTCTTTTCATCCCTTCCCTGAGGGCCACTGGGAGTGTATGTGTGGGGTCACATCAGGTGGCCGTGACCTTAGCCAGGACAACTGGCTGAATTTCAGTCCCAGTTGCCTGCCCTGTGCTCACCCATGAACTTACCCTTTGCTGCACAGGTCCGGAGGACTCCAATGCTCACTAGAGCAGTCTGAGTTCTCTGAATTTGGAGCTCAGTCTCTCTTCCCAGTTCAATCTTCCAGCTCTCCTGAACACTGGAGAAATCTCCCTTGCTTTGTCCAGGATGGCTTGGGGCGCAGCTGACCACTGTGTCCACCTCAAGCTCGGGCTATTGGCTGGTTCTATTACAGTCCAATCTCTAATACTTGGATCCCAGAGACCTATAGGTCACTCACCTGTTGCTCCCGGGCACTGCGCCAATGAGCGGCCGCTCCCTAGTCCTGGCTCAGCTCAGACAGACATTCATTAAGACCAGAGACTTTACAGTCAGTTGGCCGGTGAGTCCAGGCTTTGCTGCCTACTTGTTTTATGACCTTGGGCTACTTCATGAGCCTGACTGTCTCTAATAGGCCCCTCCCGATACCTCCCAGACAGCTATGGGATTAGATCGCCCTCAAACAATGCCTTTCAGTGATGCTCTCTGCTGATGCTCCAGTCCCAAGGGCAACCTATCAACACCAACAGCCAACTGGGGGAACCTCAGTTTTGGCTTTGGGCCACACCTAGTGGTACTCAGGGCTCATTCCTGGCTCTACACTCAAGGCTCTACACTTCTGGAGGTGCTTGGGGGAACCAAATGTAATGCCAGAGACAGAATCTGGGTCAGTCACAGGCAAGAAAAACATCCTCCCTCCAGACATGGAACCTCATATTTTGGGGGATTGGTATTAGTCCCAGAGGTATTCAGGTGCTGCTCCTGGTTCAGATCCCTCCTGGTGGTACTCAGTGAAACTTGAGATTCAAACTTAGTTCTCACACATGCAAAGCATGTGCTGAAGCTGCCTGAGTTGTCTCTGTCCTGGAGGTCCTGGATACCTGGAGGTATCCAGTCCGAACCCCTCCAGCCCTGCCTGTGAATCTGCTCTAGTCTATGAAGCAACCTCAAGTGTGGGATGCACACTTAGGGCAATCTGTCTATGCTGGGAGGGGGTTCCCATAAGAACCCACTATGGGAGGGGTGCCTGTCATTTCAGCCCAAGATGGAACCTCTAGACCCCAACTTCTCAGGAAATGGAGGGCTCAGAAAGAAGATGGACTGACTGATCTGGGTTCTAGGAGGAAGCCGAGAACTTTGGGGGAGCTTCTGACTGTTTTTTTCCCTTGAACCTCTATGGGAGTCTCATAGGATCCCCCCATGGTGGCCAAGTGGTGGGCAGCTCAGTGTGTATACCCTGGCCCTGCTTTCACTTAACGAGGAAGTGGGGGCAGCCTTCTCTCAGAGCCTGTGCAGAATAGGGATCAGGGCTGTTTTGGAATACCTCCCAGGTGTTTGTGAGGGCTGAAGGCTGCAAGTGAATAAAACATTTACTACAGCGCTTGGTCCATAGTAAATGCTCAATAAATGTCAGCTTTCTAATTAGTCTTTGTTACTGGAAACTGTGTTCTGCTGCCAGAAGGGCCAAGATTCTCTGATCTCATCTTGTTCCTCCACTTTATGGGAGAGGCGCTGGGTCAGGAAAGGGAATGCCTTTCCCAAGATTGCAGCCAGGTAGTGGTAGCCCTTCACCAATCCTGTGACCCCTCCAGGACCTGGGGTACTGTTGTGTCCTGATTCTCATGCATTTAGGGAGCAAAGCCTCCCCTCTCCCTCCACCTTTCCTCCCCAAAGAGCCGGGGAACAGGGAGGATGTACCCTGTGGGGGAGGATGGAAGATGCCCCGCTGGCTTTTCTTGAATGCTGAGACCCTGAGGTCTCATTTCAGCCTGGCACCTCCACTTCATTCTGTCCTGGGCAGAGACAAGACTTGGACCATGGCTTTTGCCAAACTTCAGCTGTTTCCAGGCTTTGCCCTGGCTGAGGAAAAAGAGGGGGCGGAGTGGTTTGGAGTTGACCTTTCAACAAGCAGCTCTTAAATAATCAAGTCTGGGCACTGGCGCTCAAGGGCTTGTCCTGTTTTACCATGGGCTGACTGAATGGCATGGGGTGGGCCACTCCTTTCTTCTCCTGGGACTCAGTTTTCTCTCCTGCCCTGCTGGTTACCAAGTGTCAGGACCCACTGTGCTACACTGCAGCTGGAGAAAGAGCAGCAAGGTTGTTCCTCGGGGTCATGGAACTGGGTCTTGGGGATCTCCCAATGGTGCCCTAGGGCTTGTGCTCTGGAGTTGATGTTTGCTCTTTTTCCAGGGCTGGGGATTGGGGCCTGGTTGCCCTCTTGGTCCCATTTCTTCCTAGGTGACCAATTGCTCCCAGAACTCCTGTGTCTCAGTAGAGATGAAGGGGCAGTGCTGGAAAGCTCCAATTAGAACTATTAGCCAGGAAGATGGGACAATGCATCTAATGGCCTCAAATATATTGCAAAGGCCAGAGAGATCACCAAGGTGTCTAAACACTTGCCTTATACTTGGTTTGATCCCTGGCATGGCACCTGGTCCCTGAGTCTTGCCAGGAAAGATCCCTGAGCACAGAGCCAGGAAGAAACCTTGAGCATTGCTGCATATGCCACCCCCTCCAATAATAAAAAAAAAAGAAACAAAAAATAAATAGGAGATCCTGGTGAAGGATGCCACATTAGTAGGGAAAAGAAATGTTTTGGTGGGGTTGGAGAGATGGTATGAAGGTAAGGCGTTTGCCTTTCATGCAGAAGGTCATTGGTTCCAATCCCAGCATCCTGAGCCTGCCAAGAGCGATTTCTGAACATAGAGCCAGGAGTAACCCCCGAGCACTGCCGGGTGTGACCCAAAAACCAAACCAAAAAAAAAAATGTTTTGGTGTCAGAAAGGAATGTGAAGGAAAGGGCCCTTTTTATCAGTCAGATTTACAAGAACACAGCTGGGCTGTTATTTGTTATTGTTGGTTAGTTTTGTAAAGTTTATTTCCCCACAGTTACAAAGTTGTTCATGATTGAGTTTTAGTCTCACAGTGTTTCAACACTCATCCCTTCGGTAACGTACATTTCCTGCCACCAATGTCTTCAGGTTTGGGGGTTTTGTTTTGGTTTTGGTTTGCTATTGAAAAGGTCTCATGCCTATCACTTTCCCTCCTTTCATGCTCCAGTTCCTGTCCTGAGTGATCATTTTCCACTCTCATTGTCATAGTGGTCCCTTCTCTGCCCTCATTGCACTTCCCTGACTCTTTATAGTAAGCTTCTTACTATGGACAGGTCCTCCTCGCCCTCATCTCTATTGTCTTTGGGTCTCATTACCATATTCTCTCTCTCTCTCTCTCTCTCTCTCTCTCTCTCTCTCATTCTCTCTTTCTCTCTCTCTCTTTTGGGCCACACCCAATGATGCTCAGGGGTTATTACTGGCTATGCGCTCAGAAAATCGCTCCTGGCGATGCCTGGGGATCAAACCACGGTTTGTCCTGAGTCAGCTGCATGCAAGGCAAAGGTCCTACTGCTGTGCCATCATTCGGACCCCCATATTATCTCTTCTAAAAACATGTATATCCCACAAATCTGTGATGCTGGATTTTGGGGATGGGGGACAGTGGAGTCCGTCCCACTGGGCCTGGTCCCCTCTGTGTTACTGGGTGCTGCAGAGTCTAGCTTTGGCCCTGTGTATTACATGCACCCATGCCTGGAGGTCAAAGAAAGAAGAGAGAAAGGAGGGGAGGGGAAAGAGGGTACAGAAAGGGGCCTTGTCTGGTGCTACTACTTGGGTGCATCCCACAGGCACCAAAGCTCAAGTCCCTTCATCCAGGAGCCCAGAAACTCCCAGTTCCCCTCTCCCAACCTCTCTTGCACAAGGCCTTGCACACCCCCATCCATCTGTTCTGTGTTCTGTGGCTCCTAAGCCTTCATGGGGCCTCAGATTTCGTTCACTGATGAGATGAGCAGTGACACAAACAGAAACCATTCTGTCTGTTCACTTTTGGTTATTTCTCCTTTCGATTTCACCAACTCTTTCCCACCCTTCCACCTCTTTTCTCTGTGGTTGTCCTGGTGGTCTTGCACCAAGGGCTCTTCCTTCCCTGGGTGCTGGCCACCAGGGGGCTTACGCCCATAGGAGGGTGGGCTGGGGGGTCTCACCGGCAGACAAACATTCAGCTACTGAGCTGCTTTCTTGTTTCCATATAAAAGTATCTAAAGATGAAGCCATTGGACCTGGGCCTATAATAAAACTGCCTCAGATGGGTGCTCTGGCTCCCCAGGCCACATGGGCTCTAAGATGATAAGATAAGCTCCCCTGGACAAATCTTGAGACACCCAAAACGCGGGATACCATCTATTGGCGTAGGAGGAGCCAATCAGTCAATTAGTTCTGACTTTGTGCCCTTGCCGAAACCCACAATACTGGCAACATCCAGAACTATGATCCTCAAAAACTTTCAGCAAGAGTCAGCCATGGCCCAGGGGATTTGAACCCAGTTTCTCTGAGCTTCTAGGGGGGTTCCAACCAAGGAAACATCAGCATCCACGGTGTTGACCAGGACGAAGTGAATGAGCCTCTGGGACAGGTCTCAACCTCACTCCTTCACCCAGAGCACTGCTCCCCAAGCATTCTCAGTCCTGTGTATCCCAGACCAGCAGGGCTGGGGCTCAGTTGGATGCCAGGCACTGCCCCAGTCTTTTTGGCTAGCCCACTGGGGGTCCAGGCCAGCTCAGTCCTGCAAACTTAGTGCTCACAGGTGCCAGTGTGGAGTGAGGGAGCAGGGATCTGAACTTGCCTGCAGAGGCCCTTCATTCAGACCCAATGGGGCAGTGCTTCTCAATAGTGGGGCATGCCCCCCAGGAGGGCACATTTGACCTCTGGTGCTACTCCTTGGGTGCATCCCATAGGCATCAAAGCTCAAGACCCTTCATCCAGAGTGCTCGGCTCCAGGAGCACAGAAACTCTCAGTTCTCCTCTCCCAAATTCTCTTGCACAAGCCCTTGCACACCCCCATCCATTTGCTCTGTGTTCTGTGGCTCTGTCATACTCTGTCAAACACTGCCAGTGTCAAACACTGTCATAACAAGATTAGTCCCTTGTTTATGTCTCTGTGTGTCTCAGGAGCTGAGAGTTGCTATGTCAGGCTTCAAACCCCACTTCAAAAAGTTGTGCATTGCAAAACGTGCTCATTGTAGCCATTAATCCAGATACCACCACTGATTAAAAAATCAGCTCAAATTATTTTATATATTTTTATTTTGCAGGTTAAAGTTTTTTTTTAATAAAGATACTATTTACAGTCTCATGGGTGGGGGCGCAAAAACGTTTTCTTCTTCCTAGGAGGGAATGAAAAAATAATTGAGAACCACTGGTCTAAGGGAATCTTATCCCTAGTCTGAGGGCTCTCCCTATTTTGAGGTGCCTTTTACCTGGACATGCTGGGAATTAACCTTGGGAATTCATAAATGCAAAGCCTGTGCTCTGCCTCTGGGCTCTGCCTCTGGGCTCTCTATGGCTTCTCCCACTTTGGTGTGTTGAGGTGCTGGGATGCCTCTGTCAGTTCTTACCCCAACCTTCTGTGCATCAGAAGCTCATTCTTGGGAAATTGGGGGGTTCTGTATGTGAGAGGAGGGTTGAGAGAGGAGAAAGAGAAGAGAAAGAGAGGGGGAGGGAGAGAGAGAGAGCAAGTACATGACTTGGCTGAAGCCTGGAGAAAGGTGCTGATCCTTATGGTTTTGTGTATCTCTTAGTGGGGTGAGCAGAGAGGAGGAGCTTCTTTCTGTCTGCCCCCAGGAGCTGTCCTCATACATGCCTAGACTTTCAAAGTGCTGTCATTTCTGTACACTTTGCCTTGTTGAGACTCAGCGTCCTTTGTGGTAAAATGGGGTGAATAATAGCGCCTCATCTTCCCCTAGGTAAGACACTATATCCCTCATCCTGGAGGTGCCTCCAAACCTGCCAGCAGAGGCCCAAGGTGTCCCCTCCCATCGTGTTCTCTTGCCACAAAGGCTCAGTAGCCCACAAATTTTCAGGGTGGGTGTATCCCTGAGAAGCCTGGGAAACTCCACCCCCATGATTGGCTATCCCAGCAAGGCAGAGTTCCTTCATTTGCCCTGAAACCTCCAAATAATGGATTGCTTAGAGGGTCCCTTCATGAGCCCCCTCTTTACTATCTCCTTTGTGTCCCTCTCCGCCTTGTTCCTGGGTGTGGCAGAAGGTGGGCACAAGGTGAGTTCTTGAAAGCATCAGTCTGTTCCTCTGCTCCCGTTTCCAGATGTATCTTCATCTGCTACTAAGAACCCTGAGGCATCAGGGGTGGAAGAAATGTGAGATGTGCTCCAAAATCCCCTAGAGCTCTCCAGGTCTCTGTCCTCAGTCAGAAGCATTTCCCTGATGCCCCTGGGCTCAGCAGCCCCAGCAAGTCTACTCCTCCATTCCAGAGATGGCAGCTGTGTCCTCTGATACCGTAGGTTTCAGTCACTGTCAGCAGCTGCTTTTCCCCTGTGTAATCCTCCCTCTGGTACAGTTAGGAGTTCAGTGCCCAGAATAACTAGGTATACTAGCCCATTTTTCAAAACAGCAACAACAACAAAACTCAGGGCCAGAGTAATAGCACAGTGGTAGAGTGATTACCTTGTACGTGGCCGACCCAGTATGAACCAGTGTTTGATCCCTGGCATCCCACATGGTCCCCAAGATTGCCAGGAGTGATTTCTGAGTACATGAGCCACAAGTGACTCATGGGCGTCACCATGTGTGGCCCACAAACAAACAAACAAACAAACAATTCACTCAGTGCCCCTGGCTTTTTGAAGCAAACAGAACACACACACACACACACACACACACACACACACACACCCATGATTGCATCCAAGACTGCTAAAACCCCTCTCCACATTGTTCAGGTTTGTCCCCCAGAGAAAAGTATCTCCCACTTTGGGAAACATGCACAAAACCTTTCCAGTTTCCCAGCAGCTCCCACACTGGCCTCTGTCCTTGCTCTTTGCAGCTGTGGAAAAGCCTGCTCTGGGCCTGGCCAGTGCTTAGGAAAAGATCCGAGCCCACCAGCATTTATTTAATCACGTACTACACACCAAGGCACTGTGCCAGGGGCTTTCAATGTCCCTGCTTTGAATTGTTGCCTTACAACTGGTCTTTTGAAAACCTTCCTTCAGAGAAAAAAGGCCTGTGTTCAGTGTCTGCATTTAACCACGGTCAACGTTTCACCTTATTTGTTTCATTTCCTTTTCTTTGTGAAATAATTAAGTTCATTCTTAAAAAAAAAAAAAAAACATGAAACCTTTGTGAATTTGCAATGCCATCATTGCAGGGGGAAGGCAGGATAGTCTCTGTAGCATTCCAATTTCAGTATATGTTGGACCGAAGCAAACGCATTATATATTTTTTAGTTTGGTTTTGGACCACACCCAGCAGTACTCAGGGCTGACTACTGGCTCTATGCTCAGGGATCACTCCTGGAGTGCTTGGAGAGACTCCCTGAGATGATCAAACTTAAACCACTGATCAAACCTAGACTATTGTATTATTTCTCCAGTTCCCATTTTCCTCATGAGCTTTTTACTTTAAGCACTTGCCACAGAGGAGTATGTTGTTACTGGAGGGACGCTGTGTCCTTTCTGCCCCTTGCACAGTGGCTTGTGTTCCTGAAACCTAAGGAACTTTGTTTGCTTCTTACCCACAATGCCACTGTCACATTTACAAAACCAGATCCTTCCGTCTGCAGAAAAGGACTTGTCCAAGAACAGTTATTCCTGGGAGCAGGATCATGAGCCTTCCTTCCCCTCTATTCCCTTGCCTGCCAGGGGCATCTCAGCTGTCCCAGGGGAATTCCTCAAGTTCTTCTCAAGATGCTTCCCACCCTCCAAGTCTGCAACCGTGCAGCCTCTTCTCGTGACTTGACAAAATCTTATGCATGTGCACATCATTTTTTTCTTTTCACATGTCTTCTTTTTCCTGACACCTTGTTCCACTCTCTTGGTTTCTGAATATGGGAGTGACTGCTTCTCTTTGATGTCTGGTTTGTGTTTTCTCTGCACCTAGACCCCACAGTGGAAGAGAGGATCCCCTCCATGACAAAGACTGGGTGAATGGATTTAGCTCTGTATGGTTTGTGTGTTTGCCTTTGGATCTTACCAACAGTACAGGGCCAAGCAGAGTTACACCTGGTGATGGTAGTAGTAGTAGTAGTAGTAGTAGTAGTAGTAGTAGTAGTAGTAGTAGTGTGTGTGTGTGTGTGTGTGTGTGTGTGTTTGTATGGAGGGGCCCTGAGTGGTGGGGACCCACCCAAAAGTCTTGTGTCCACCCCATATGCACTCCAGTCCTGGAGCCATCTCCCCTGGCCCTATTTTATGTAATCTCACTGCTTTCCTAGACAGCACAGTCTGAGCTGGAGACAACTATTTCCAAGCTAGAGTATTTGTCAAAGCAGAATGAATATTCTAATTTTAGGGGAAAAAAACCACAATGATTGCTTTTTCTTTTTTCTTCCTTTTTTTTTTTTTTTGGTTTTTTTTTGGGGGTCACACCCGGCAGTGCTCAGGGGTTACTCCTGGCTCCATGCTCAGAAATTGCTCCTGGCAGGCACGGAGGACCATATGGGGCACCGAGATTCGAACCGATGACCTTTTTGCATGAAAGGCAAACGCCTTGCCTCCATGCTATCTCCCGGGCCCCTTCTTTTTTCTTCTTGATGTTCATAGGATTTCAAAGAATATAGATGAAAATTTGAGCATGAGACAGAAAACCAACTATTTAAACCCTGTCTAATTCTTCAACCCACCCTCCCTGTCTTTTATGGATTATGTGGTGGGGTTTTTTTGTTTGTTTGTTTGTTTGTTTGTTTTTTGTCTTTGGTAACCTGATTATAAGCCCATCGGGAGGTTTTTACCTGGCTGGCTCTGGCCCCTGTTACAAACTTCTACCAGTCAAGCCCTCCTGTTTCCATACTCATCTATCGACTCTACTTTGAATTGTTCCAAACTTGGAGTGCAGGAGAGGTGGAGCACATGCTTTGCAAGTGTTTGATCATGAGCACTGCAAGATCCCCCAAGCAATGAGCTGGGAGTAGGTCCCAAATGCTGCTGGGTGTGACCCAAAACCAAAAGGTAAACAAAAATCAGATCAGTGTCTGGTCTGGCCACATGCCCCAGCTGTTGACTGGCAGCCATCCTTCAGCTTTCTCTGTTCACACCTGACACCCCGAGCGTGGTCCTGACCCTGGTTTCTGAGACAGTGACCAGGATCAGCTGGTCCTTCAGGACTGTGGGATCCTTTCAGTGCTGAGAGTGATCCTCTGGTGTCTCAAAGTTTCTTTAATTTTTTTCCCTATTCTTTTCATTGTTCCTCCAAGTGGATGTCATTTTGGAAAGAGCAAGTTGAAATTTGGAAACAGGCTGTGTCTGGCTATTGGAGAAGAGAATGTAGACTATAGCACCACCTCCTGTCCCAAGAATATTAGAATATTATTATTATTATTTATTACAGTTTTGTTTCTGGGCTACACTTAGTGGTGCTCAGGGCTTACTCCTGGTTCGGTGCTTTGGGCTCACTCATGGCTCTGTGCTCCAGGCTCACTCCTGGCAATGCTGGGGGGGGTGTCTATAGGGGTGCTGGGGATTGAACCCAGAAATGCCACACTGCAAGGCACTCACCCTGCCCTCTGTACTATCTCTCCAGTTTCAGAGAAGGCTCATCTTTGCAGCCTTTTCTTAGTGGTCCCGATTAAACACACTCCATCACCCCATTGAGTGTGAGTTGTGTGTTGGGTAGTGACAGGTTCACATGGTTTCAGAGAAACAAGATCCAATTGTGGTTTCTGGGAACTCATGGTTGCCTGAGGGGGACAGGCTGGTAGCACACCTCTTCTCACTTCCTGGCTCTGTGTTGTGAGCAGTAGAAATAGGGGCTGTGGAAGTAGCACGGAGGGTCTTTTTGGGGCCTGTGGTTAATGCATTGGGCTTTGCAGGGTCTCATGTTTTCATGTTTTCTTGGGAGAGAAGGCGGTTCTGGAGTGGGAACTGGAGCAGGCTGAACCTGTTTGCCAATGGCCCAAGAAGGCAGAATAGACCTCTGTTTATAACATGGCCACCACTTTGCTTCCCACAGAGCATCCTCATGTTCTTTTGGAGATCTGGCTAAAAAGGGCAAGTTCCGTCTAAGACTCAAGCCCAGAAGGCTCGGAAGGGCCGGAAATGGAATGATATTCTGACTTTGCCCTGGAGAAGCTGGAGGCTCTGGAACTTTCTCTTACTTGACCAGGGTGTAGAGACTGGGAAAGACAAAACCCCATCCTCTGACTTTGGGCCAGTTCTGGAGCTGCTCCAAAAACCTTCACCCTTCATGGGGCAGAGAAGAAACTCCTGTTGATTGTAGGCAGGCAAAAGGGAGGTGCACCCCTCCCATACCCAGGAAGAGCCGCACCTCCCTTCCTCCAGGTTTCAACCATGAATAAATTAAGTTCCAGGAAAGACTTGCCAGGCACCCCTGATCTAGAGTAGGGACACAGTAGGACCCCAGTGAGCGAGTGAGCGAGTGAGTGAGTGAGCGAGATCTTGGTCCCACCTTCCCACGAACTCCTCCCAGGTTCTTCCCGGAGGCAGGCAGGACAGGTGCCAGGTGGAGCAAATCCAGTGGATGGGGAAGAGAAGCAGGAAGTAGGAGACCAGTCAAAGGAGGCGGCTCCCCAACTGAGAGAATCAACAGTGTCATCAGAAATGAACAAACATCTCTATCTGATCAGCCACATGTCTGCACCCGGGCCCCCTGTCTGCCGCCACTTGCTCTGAGCACCTCTTTAGGGATGGGTCCTTGTGCAGGAGAGGCCCCCGCTTTCCCCAGCATGCTGAGCAATACAAGGAAGAATTGTTTTGGGGAGTTGAAGCAATAGCACAGCAGGTAGGGCGGTTTGCCTTGCACGTGGCCAATCTAGGTTTGATCCCTGGCATCCTATATGGTTGGCTGAGCCTGCCAGGGGTAATTTCTAAATTGTTTTTGAGAGAACTGAGTTATTCCCTCCTGGTCTGTGCTTCTCTAGTGAGCTGTGAGCTCAGCTCTCTTGGGGGACCCTGGGAAGATGCTAGTTTTGACATATCCTGAACCATCCTCTGAGTTTAGGAAAGAGCCAGCAGCGATAGTGAAGTGGGTGAGAGAGAAGTGAACTGGAAGGGACTTCCTTGCACAAGCTGCCAAATGCGGCAGATACTCCCCTCCGAGAGGTGGCCCCAGACCCCACTGGTGTGCTGTATGGGTCTGGTCTGTTTCTGACCCGGCTCTGAAAGCCACTTGCTTGACTTTTCCATTGTATGTCTCTCAGGCCAGCCTCAGGATGGCAGTCACGGAAATTTAAAACTGGCTACTCAGACCACGGTGTTCATCCTGTTCGCACATGTCTCATTGCCTCCTTCCTGGTGCCTTCCAGATGTTCATCCTTGCCTCACTTCCTCCTCCTTCTCATCTTCCTTCTTCCTCCTCCACTTCCTCCTACTTTTTTTCCTCCTTCCACCTTGGACCCAATCCCCCCTTCAGGATTCATTTCTTTTGGAAGCTCCCTGGCAACCAGACAGACACCCAGTTACCCCCTTTACTCCCGAGTTCAAACTCAAAATCATTTCCTTACCCCTGCTGGAATGTCTAATTGGCATCACCACTGGACCATGTATATTTTGATTTTCTGCCACCTGCCCATGTCTCTCCCAAGTCATCTATACAATGGGTAGGTCAGAACTTTTCATGCCTCCCCAAAAGACCCACAGCCTTCTGCAACATGTACCACCACTACCTTATGCTACTCCCCAGGATGTTGCCTCATGCATTAGCTGTCATTCCTCCTTCTCCCTTTGCTACTCCAGGCATTGATGAAGAGGTCTGCACAGGGTCTTGCCCACAGTGCTCATGGAGGGATGGGGTAGGGTGGGGCCCCACATGCTGTAGATGTGTAAATGTGGAGCCTCCACACAGTCTGCTGTGGTCCTGAGGTCCTAGACAGCTGGAACTACCAGCACCATACTTGGCACATGCAACAGCACCAGGGATCAAACTCTTGACCTTGGGCTTCTGAAGCACTTTCAGTGATCCCCTGGGATCCTCAGCCATGGATATAGAATGTTCTTTACATCCTTCTCTCTGCCTTCCCAGTCCTTCTCATTCACTGCCCTCTCCTGTCCAGGCAGGTAACTGTCTCAGTCATCACCTTGACCCCATTCTCATTCTCTGAGCCCCTATTTCTGATTCCTGCAGGCTACAACCGTTGAGGCAATGAGGTCACTTCTCAGCTCCTGTTTCGCCATCCTTGTCCGGGAAACTAATTCTTGTAGTGGCCTGGGTAACCCCACAGCTCTGCCCTGCCATCGGCCCCTGCTTGCTCCTTTTCCTGCAAGCCCCTTTATGCTTCAGTTCCACCCCCATATTTTGGGGCTCCACATCCTCCTAGAAAATGCCCTTTCCTGATGGGGCTTCTCGACTTCCTGCCTACCCAGAGACTCTGGTTCTCAATGCATCTGCTGATGGGGTGCTGAGAATGATCTGTCTTGCTTTTTTTCCTTGCTCCAGTGGAAAAGAAACAACATTCAATCAGAGACTTCTGTGTAACTTTAATATAACTGGCACCATGCTTCCAGTAGCTGGCACCATGCATGACTCAGAGTCTTCTGTCCAGGCTGGTGAAAATATGGCGTTGTTCTTCTTTCATGGTACCACTGCTTTGGATGAGAAAACCTGTCAAGGTCAAAGATGGTTCTGTATTTGTTCTCATTGCTTTGATTGAAGTTTCATGGTTTACAATAGTATTTAGGAATGCTTTTGGCTGATGCCAGAGTTGTAGCACGCTGTCTACCAGATGCCTAGAAAGGACATTTTTATATATTTATTTATTTATTGGTTTTTGGTTTTGGGTCACGCCTGGCACTGCTCAGGGCTTACTCCTGGCTCTATGCTCAGAAATTGTTCCTGACAGGCTTGGGGAACCATATGGACTGCCGGGATTTGAATCACCATCCTTATGGATAAGGCAAATGCCTTTCCTTCATGCTATCTCTCCGACCCCAAAAGGAAGTTTTTTTTTAATTTTTCTTTTGGTTGGGGATTCTTTTGATGGTGCTCAAAGCTGATTCTATGTTCTGCTCAGGGGTCACACCTGATGGAACTGGGGGGCCATATGGGGGCACCAGGGATTGAATTTGGGTTTGCCACATATAAAATAAACATCTTACCTGCTGTACTATCTTCTCTGACCCCAGATAGACATTTTGAAAAGAAAGACATCGTATTTTCTTTCTCACAGAACTTTTTTTTTACTTTATGGACATTTTCCTACCTTTAACGCCCCTCTTAAATTTTATAAATTCTCTCAATTCATCTCAGTTCCTAGAAGTAGGTGTTAAGTGTTGGCACTCTTCTTTAATGGAGTATTAGGTGTTCATTAAAATGATGTTCTCATGCTTTAGGGAAAAATTTATGATGATCTTTACTAGTTAGGAAAAATATTTGTGATGCTCCTTGTAAAAGGTAGGCCAAAATCTTTGCAGCATGAGAGAGGAGAAACACACACACACACACACACACACACACACACACACACACACACACACACAGAAAGACTCCCTAATAGACAAAATATGATTTGCAAATACCTATCAGTAGTGTGATTTTTCTGTACCAAAAGAACCTTCATTGGTTTTATTTTTATTTTTTTATTTATGCCTGATGGTGCTCAGGGATTATTCCTAGCATTGTACTCAGGACTCTCCTGGCAGCGTTTGGGGGATCATATGGGATTCTGGGGATCAATTCTGGGCCAGCCAGGTGCAAGGCAAGTGTCCTACACAGTGTATTATCTCTCCAGCCTCCAACCTTCCTCTATTAATTACATAGTCATTTCTTTGTTTGGTTTTGGGCCACACCTCACAATGATCAGGGCTTACTTCCAGCTCTGTGTTCAGGGATCATTCCTGGTGGTGCTGGGTGGACCATATGGGATGCTGAGGAGCAAACTTGAGTCATCTGCGTGCAAGGCAAGCACCCTGCCAGTTGCACTATTGCTCCCGCCCTGCATAATCACTTTTTTTGATCTAACATTGCAAAAGGAAAACAGAAGAACCAAACAAGAAATGAAAGTCGTAGGCAGGCAGACAGGCACTTGATATGACATTGTGTCATTGCTCTGAAGGACTGGCTAGGGGAGACATTGTGCTGTTTGGATATTTGACTGGCCTTGGCCATGAACATGTCTGAAACAGCCAGTCTTTAGAAGTGAAACAGAAAGCAAACCTGAGCATTAAGACAGGTCTCTGGGTGGGGCGGGGGTCTAACTCGATGGGCGGGGCCTACATATGGGGGAGGAGCCTGACTCCATGGGCGTGGTCTAACCCTAGGGGCAGGAGTTCATCCCTGTATCCCTTGTCCTGGACTGTCTCCCAGGTCTTGGTCGTCCACATCACACCAGCAAGTTTTCCCAAAGGCCTTTCCAGGAACAGGATCCACTGGAGCTTCCTGGCCACAGGGCAAGCTCCTCCCAACCTCCTACTTTTCCTTAGCCATTCCTCTCTTCCAATCCTGCCAGCAACTGATACCTTTTCCTCCTTTTCTCTCTTCCAGGAACTGACCGGAACGGCCTAGATTTCAACAGGCAGGTAAGGCCTTTAAGAAGAAAATTTTAAATTTATAAATATTAGGGGCCTATAAATATCTTGATGTGGCAAGATCCAAGATAAGGTATAATTTGAGGATGCTTACCCAGAGACTCAGCTTCTTAGATGGGCAGTGCCTAGTTCGATATTTGCTTGCTTGTGTCATTTGGATTGATATTGAGACTCCCTAGAAGTCCTAAAGGCCACCAGGGCTACATGTGATGGTGCTCGGGTAGCTGAGCAGTACCAAGGGCCAAATCCAGGACCTTGTGCAAGAGCTTCATCCCACTGTTCCCTTCACCCATCCTGGAAGCCAGGGGGATAATACAGAAGGTAGGGTGCTTGTCCTATATGCCTCTGGCCAGGGCTCCATTCCTGACACACTTTAGAGTCCCTAATTCCCTCCAGGAGTAATTCCTGAGCACAGAGCCAGGAGTAATCCCTGAGCACCACCAGGTATGCCCAACCCCCAAAATAATTTTTATACTTCCTCATCCCCCGCTCACAGTGCAGTGTTGAGGTTTCTTCTTCACTCTCCTCTCTGAGGATCAGATGCAGTGCAGAAACCTTGATGCCAGCTCTGACTGCTGCCCCATCCACTTTGGGACATGCCCTGTGTTTCATGGACCACATAGGTTCCCATAGTTTACTAACCACTGTGCCATTACTTGGGGAGAGAGAAGATGGCATCTCTCTAGTGCCAGAAACAAGATTGTTTCTGCTCTTACTGAGGGCACAGCTGGCATCATGCCCAGGAGTTGCTCTTGGTGGTGCTGGGGTTTCCTGCAGTGCTGGGGAAAGAAACTTGGGGCTCCCACATCAGCCTAGTGCCTTGTCTCATTCATGAGACCCGTTCTTTGCTGGGGACACTCTGTCCAGTGGGTCCTCCAAGGTCGGGGGCTGGAGGACCCACCCCAGAATTTTTGTCTAGAAGGAGAGTTCTCAGAGGATGGGGTGTGCCTTGAGATTCCTACCTGAAAAGTCACAGTTCTAGGAGGGATGCCCCTCTCCTGAGCTTGTACCCCCCAGTCTCTAAGTGTATCAGCCCATGCTGGAGACTTGGGGGCGGGCAAAAAGATGAGTGAAATGTGTTTAAAATAGCTCTGAACCTTGGTGCTTGGTTTGGGGCATAGAATCTCCCTGAGAAGTCTCCAGCCCTTGGAGCATCTTTGGGGGGTGTGGTCACCTGGCCAGTTGGGGGACAGAATGGCCTTTCTAGGTGACTCTCCTTATGCCCCTCCTAGATGGGTCTCTCCTCCCTTCCCTACAGGATTTTGTGTCTCTCATTGTGTTCACAGATGACACAAATGGACACAGACACAACTCATCTCCCTTTTGCAGAGGGGGAAGTGTGGGTGCGTGGGAGGTTCCGCCGGGTCACCCCTATTTCCATATGGAACCTCTCAAAACCATAACCACCTCTGTGACCCTCTAAAGATTCTCACAGCCTGGTGCTCATGGGACCCTGTCAGGTTCCTCTGCACATAATTATAGGTGTCCCCCGATGTACCCACCATCCTGGGACCTCATGGCTCTGCCTAAGATACTTGGTCATATGGTCACCTCAGTTGTCTCCTCCCATTGTTCCTCCTAGCCCAGTGCTCTTGCTCTTACTGGTGTGTGGGCCACAATCCCCAGGCAGCCAACTTCTGTTAAAGCTATGACTCAAACCCACATCTTCTGCCCAGCCTGGTTTTCCCATGATGCTTTGTTCCCTTCTGCCCGCCCCCACCGCTAGACCCCTCTCCCTCAACATGTCCCTCCACCCCATACTTTAGGGAGAGGCCTGGGAGCCTGTGGCTGTGGTGACCTCACTGTGACTAACAGGGAGGGGAGGATGAGAGGAAGGTGAGGGAGGCAGGAAGGGACAAGGGGCTGGTGGGCGTTTGGAGAGAGGGTAGCAGGAATGTCTGGGTAAGGGTGAGGCCAACTGGGTTGAGGTGAAGTGGTGGAACAAGGCCGAAATGGAGGACAGGGCCAGATTTGTGCCAACCCCAAAGTACAGCAGAGAGGGGCTGAGTTCTTGGTTGGTTGGGCATTTGACTAGCATTGCTGAGGCTGGACGTGGTTTCCCAGCAGGGTTTTCTCTGGGGCAGTTCCCAGCTAGAGCATTTAGAGAGACTGTGGCCCAGGAAATCCTCAGACACTGACTCGATCAACACCATGGCGAGATGGAATAATCATTTTAAATGGATCCATTTTGATCATTCCATTTGCCTGTGTGTTGTAACAAACAATATGAAGTAAATGTGTTTGGGCCTGCATGGAGGAAGGCTGTGGAAGCGTGGGAGATTGGGGACACAGGTAGAGGAAAGGTCACAGGGGTGGTGGGGGGATTGTTGATTGAAAACTCAATGCCTGAAATGTATGATGATCAACTTGGTAAATAGTGGTCTGATAATACAAATTAGGAAAATGAAAAACAACAACAGCAACAATGAGGGGCTATGG
>PVKC010018866.1:0-19503 GCA_004027635.1 Crocidura indochinensis
TCTCTCTCTCTCTCTCTCTCTCTCTCTCTCTCTCTCTCTCTCTCTCTCTCTCCAGTTCCTAAATTATTTTATTTTGTCCTCTAAATAGATAAATAGACATCTAAGACCCAGACTCACATTGTGCCTATGAGAAGAGCAAGGCCCAGAGAGATAGAGGTATCAGTAGTAGGGAAGTGGATGAAAAAAATTCTAGAATCCACATGGCCAACCCCATAGTCCTGGATCAGTCACTCCCCTTTGTATCCACAGTGGTTCCCACACCTGGTGCCCTGAGGCTTTGTAGTCTGGTTCCTCAGTCTCTAATCCTCCAGTTAGGAGGGAGGGTCCTGACTGCATTCCTATAGACTGTCATCAGCTCCTTCAAGTGGCCACAAACAATAGTTTCTTTCTCTGTTTTCCTGGAAGAGTGGCTCATGGGACCCTGCAGAGGCTCTAAATGACAAGGCAGTCCTTCCAGCTCTACTGCTGCCAGGTGCCCTAGTCAAGAGGAGAGGAATCCTGTCACCCCACTCTTTGCTGCAATGCTGGAAACTATTGAGTGCATGAGCTTCTATCTCACACTTTTTCAAGAGGCCCTGGCCGCTGGGTTGTTTGAGATACACTCAGTTCATCACAGAAGTCAAAGAAGCACATAACATCTGAGGATTTCATCCTATCCTGACAGACACACACCTTCTTCAACACCAAGATGCCTTTTATCCTTATATTTGATGAAGAGGGGATCTAGCTGTTGTAGGGGTGCCTCACGCCCCAATTGTCTACTCACCAACCCATACAAGAACCTGGATCCTGACAGAATCCCAAAGTGTCTCTTGAAGTCCCATTACTGCTAATACTGTGTATGGTAGAGAACCTATCTGACTGTAGAATTGCTAAGATAATAAATTTCAGGGATTGAGAATTAGAATAGTGGGTAAGATATTAACTTTTCATGTGGTCAAACCCAGCACCAAGAACAGTCTTCTTTACCACTACCAGGAGAGAACCCTGAGCACAGAGCCAGGTATAACCCCTGAGTACTCTTGATATGAGCCAAAATAAAAACAACAAAATTATAGACTTTCAAAGTTGGGTTTTAGCTACATGAAAAAAGACAACTCTGAATTCTTTGCTTCCTCTCCTATTAAGAAATAGAGATCCTATTTCATTCCTCCCTTTAACTCTGGTTTGGACCCCAACTTGTGACTGGCTTTGACTATAGTGGAAATGACCCTTCCCCATATCTTCCTAGAATGACCTTAAAAATGCAACTTCTAGGAGCAGTAGTTTTGCAGGTAAGGTACACAGCCAACCCAGGTTCCATTCCTGACATCCTATATTATCCTTTCATTAGGAGAGATTTCTGAATGTAGAGCCAGGAATAACCCGAATATTGACAGGTGTGGTCCCAAAATAAGACACACAAGCTTCCATGTTTGTGCTTCTCAGGAGCCTATATTGGAGGTGAAGTTCTCCTCTTTCCAGATTACCATGCTGTGAGAAAGTTCAAGATCATCTGACAGCTGTGACCCACAAATTCAGGGCCACTAAAATGAATGTTATTCTGAATTGCTGATTTATGCATAGTTGGTTAAGCAACAATAGAAAACTAAAGCAAAGTATGAGAAGATTTGAGCACCAAGGAGAGACTGAGCTGCTGTTTAAGAGCGGGGACAAATAGGTCAGGAAGTCCTTCAGAAGAGGGAAGTCTAAAGTTTGGGAAAGGATGGAATTGGACTATTAAAGGACATGGTTTTGATGGAAGAAATTTGACAGAATATAACTATTCCCACAGACCTCTAGAAAAATAACCCAAATATTGACAAAACTTCACGATGATTTCTACTGCAATCACTTGTCTGCACAAAGCAACCCCTTAACTCTGGAATGTTGGCTCAGTGGCCTCAAATATCCTACCACACGTAGACTTCTTCAAAGTACCACTTTAGCATTATGCCTCCCCAAAAGTCTGTATTAATTCCATAAATTATTCATCAATATTTTATTTACAAAGTGATTGAAATGACTTCTAATCTAAGTGAATGAGTTCACTCTATCCAATCCCAATCTCTTCAAGAAAAACAGAAAATCCAGAAAGAGTCACAATGAAATCCCAGAACACAGCTGGAGTGGGAATGTCAGCTTTACTCTCCCTCTGAGGTCAAAGGTGGAATTTTTGTTTTCCTTTAGAATCTAGTCACACATCTTCAGCTGACAACTCCTATCTCAAGCACAGCCTTTTTATTACTTAATTTAAACACAGTGGATACAAGGTTGTTTATAACAGTTTTTTCATAGATATGAAGTTATTCATGATTAAGATTCAGTCATGCAACGTTCAACACCCTTCACCAGTGCACATTTCCCACCAATGATGTCCCCAGTTTCCCTGCCCTCCTCTCTATCTGCCTGTGGGGAAGACAGTTTTATCTTTCTGTCTCTCTGTCTCATTCGTGTCTCTCTCTGTCTCTCTCACTCTAGTCTCATCCCCCCTTCCCCGGTTTTAGACACTATAATTTTATTGTAGTGTCTATCACTACATCTCCTTTCAGCACTCAATTTTTGTCCAGTGATAATTTCCAACTTCTATTGCCATAGTGATCCCTTCTCTGCCCTAACTACACTCACCCACTATTTGAGGCAAGTTCCTACCAGACTGGCCTTCCTGGTCCTTATCTCTATTGTCTCTGGATATTATTACCATACTATCATTTTTCTTTATATCCCACAAATTAGTGAGATCATTCTAGGTTTATACCTCTCCCTCTGACTCATTACAATCAGCATAATAATCTCCATATCCATACATGTATAAGAAATTGCATGACTTCATTTTTTTCCTAACAGCTGCATAGTATTCCATTGTGTAGATAGACCACAGTTTCTTTAGCCACTCATCTGTTCTCAGGCACTTGGGTTGTTCCCAAATTATGGCCAATATAAATAGTGCTATGATGAACACAAGGGTGCAAAAGACTTTTCTACACTATGTTTTGGGGATCTTAGTTATTATTACTAGAAGTGGAATTGCTGGGTCACATGGAAGCTCATTCTCTAGTTCTTTGAGGAATATCTATATTGTTTTCCAACGAAGCTGAACCATACAGCATTCCCACCAGCAGAGAATGAGAGTCACTTTCTCCTGTCATCTGTGCCAGCACTGGTTTTTCTTAGTCTTTGTGATGTGTGCCAGTCTCTGTGGTGTGAGATGATTCCTAATTGTTTTGATTTGAATCTCCCTGATGATCAGTGATATGCAGAATTTTGTCATGCCATGGGCCACCTGAATTTCTTCTTTGAGGAAATGTCTGTTGATTTCTTCTCCCCATTTTTAATAAGGTTAGATATTTTTTACCCATACATTGTATATCTTGAATATACAGATGAGAATTTATCAAATGGGAATTGGGTGAATATTTTCTGAGTTTGTAAGTACTCTTTGTATTCTAGTCACCATTTCCTTTGAGGTACAGACGTTTCATAGAATAAAGTAGTTCTGTTTGTTTATCTTTGTTTCTGACTTGGCGGCCAGTAGTATTTCACCCTCAAAGATGCCTTTAGTTTCAGTGTCATGGAGTGTTCTGCCTACATTTTCCTCTATGTATCTTATGGTTGCAAGCCTGATATCAAAGTCTTTAAACCAATTGACTTAGACTTTTGTGCATGGCATTAGAGAGAGAACTGAGTTCATTTTTTTTGCATGTAGTTGACCAATTTTCCCAATACCACTTGTTGAAGAGTTCTTGTTACACTTTGATTGTATTTCCCCTTTATCAAAGATTACTTGATCATATATCTGAGGGTCAGCTCAGGATATTCAAGTCTATCATACTGATCTGAGAGTCTGTCTTTATTTCAATACTGCTTTAATGTCTATTAATTTATAGTACAGTTTGAAGCCGGGAAAGTGATGCCTCCCATCTTCTTTTTCCCAAGAGTTGCTTTAGCTATCCATTGATATTTATTATTCCATATGAATTTCAGGAATGTTTGATATATTTCTTTGAAAAAAAAAAGTCAAAAGTATCTTTACAGAGATTGCATTAAATCTGTACAGTGCTTTGGGTAAATTGCCATTTTAATTATGTTAATCCTCCCAATCCATGAGTGGGGTATATGTCTCCATTTCCTTGTTTCCTCTTTTATTTCTTGAAGTAATACTTTATAGTTTTCTTAGTATAGGTCTTTTACTTCTTTAGTTGACTCTAAGATATTTGATGTTTTGAGGTACAACTGTGAGTGGGATTGCTTTTTTAATATCGTTCTCCTTTTTCATTATTTGTATATAAAAAAGCCACAGATTTTGCATATTAAACTTGTATCCTGACACTTTACATTACAAATCCATTGTTTTTAGTAGCTTTTTTTGTAAAATATTTGGTATTTTCTAAATACAGTATCATGTCTTCTGTAAACAGTGAGAGCTTCCTTTCCTATCTGAATGCCTTTGGTATCTTTTTCTTGCCTAATTTCGATGGCAAATACTTTCTATAATATTTTAAATAGAAGTGGTGAGAGGAGGCAAGGTTGTCTTATGCCAGATTTTATAGGAAAGGTTTTAGGTTGTTCCCCATTAAATATAATCTTTGCCATGGACTTGTGGTAAATGGCTTTGACTATATTAAGGAAAGTTTCTTCCTTTTCCATCTTATTGAGACTATCATGAAATGGTGATGGATCTCAATGCTTTTTCTGTATCTATTGCTATGATCATATGATTTTTATATTTTCTTGGGTTGATATGGGGTATTTATTGATTGACTCGTATATGTGAAACCATCCTTGAATCCCTGGATAAATCTACTTGACCATTGTCATCTCATCCCCATATTCCTGTGTAACCTTACCTGATGGTAAGACCAGCCCATTTGGGGAAGGGTTCTTTGGGAGGTAACAAAAGGATTGCCTCAAGGGTATAAAGGGATTTAGAGGGGACTCAGCAAGAGAGAAGACTGGCAGAAACAAGTTGAGATGCCAGGGCAGCTGTTGAGAGCCTACTTAAAGGGTTGGCCTAGGTGGCTAGGGTGTATTATCAATAAAGCTTCATGTTTCCTGAAACCTGACTGCCTGTGATCATTTCATCATAGCAATCCTGATTATCCTAAGGCCCACCGGATCGTAGGAGGTGCAGGCACGTGGCCCGGAGCGGCAGAGAAAGGCCTCACCATCCCTCCATCTCAGCATCATCCAGCCCCATCTAGGACTCAATAATTAAAATGTCTTTCAACTGACCATGATGTATGAAATTCTTTATGGGCTGTTGGATTCTATTTGCTATTATTTCATTTAGGATCTTTGATTCTTTGTTCATCAAAGATATAAGCCTGTAATTCTCTCTTTTTTATGGTATGTCTGTCTGTGTTTGGTATCAGAGTGATGTTACCATCATATAAACATTTTGGAAGTGTTTTTGTTTCCTCAGTTTCCTCAAAGAGACTAAAAAGTATTGTCCCCTTTAGAAGTTTGAAAGAATTTACTAGTGAAACCATATGAGCTTGGGCATTTCTTTGGGGGAAGATTTGATTACCATTCTAATTTCCTCAGTAATGATAGGTCTATTCAGTTATTACATATCAATCTGGTTCAACTTTGAGAGATTATAGGAGTATAAGAATTTATCCACTCTTCTAGGTTCTCTTGTTTTATGGCATAAAGATTCTCAAAGTAATCTCTAATTATCCTTTGAATTTCTATAGTATCTGTTGTGACATTCCCCTTTCTTTTCTGATTTGATTAAGTTTCTCTCTTTTTCTTTGTGAGTCTTACTAAAGGTTTATTGATTTTGTTTATTTTTTTCAAAATACCAACTGTTGCTTTCATTGTTTTTTGGATTTCCAGTTCATTAATTTCTGCTCTATGTTTTATTATTTCCTTCCTTCTGCTTGCTTCTGACTCATTTTTGTCATTTTCTAATTTCTTAAGTTGTGTCATCAAATTATCTTTTTAGGTCTTTTTGTTATTCCTGATAAATGCTTATAAAGCTATAAAATTTTCTCTTAGTACCACTTTTGCTACGTCAGATAAATTCTGATAATTTATTTCTTCATTCTCATTTGTTTCAGGAATCTTTTCATTTCCTCTTTGTTTTCCTCTATGACCCATTAGTGAGCTGTTTAAGTTCCAGATGTTAAAGTTATTTCTCTGTTTGTTTTTAATTCACTTCTTTTCAATGCATCATGATCTGAGACAATATAATATCTATATTATTGATATTATTATATCTATATAATATCTATCTTCTTGATTTTATGAAAGTATTTTTATATACCATGACCTAGCGTGGTCTATTTTGGAGAATGTTCTATGTGCATTGGAGAAGAATGTGCATCCAGCTTTTTTTTTGAAAAACCCTATATAGATGATATATAAATATATATTATATTATATATACCCTATATAAAGACTATATATAGTATATACTAAGCCCCTCTCTCCCATTTCTTCTTTTAAAACCAGTAAACCCTTATTGAGTTTTAGCCTGGTTGATATATCAAATGGTAACAAAGCTGTGCTGAAGTCTCCCACTATTATATTTTTGCTAATGATATCTTTCTTCAAGTCTATTAGTGGCTGTTTTAAGTATTTAAATAGTCCCTTATTGCTTGAATATATGTTTAGGAGTATGATTTCTTTCTTATGTACATATCCTTTAATATTAAAAAATTACCTTTTCTGGGTCTTATAACCTTTTAAGCCAGAAGTTTATGTTTTCTGATATTAGTATGGCCACCCCAGCCTTTTTAAGGATTTGTTTGTTTGTGAGATTGTCTTCCAACCTTTGACTTTTTCAAAAGTGTTTCTTTCAGGCATCCAACCAACTATCAGGTTCAATTTTCTGATCCATTTTGCCATTTGTGTCTCTTAGCTGGTTCATTTAGTCCATCAGTCTTGAGAGAGATAATTGTCAAGGTTTGTGCCATCATCTTTTAAAAGGTTGGTGTGATTGTGGGGTTTGTCTTGCCTTAAAGTAGATTCTTCAGTACTTCTTTTAATGTTTTTTATTCTCTAAAGTTCCAGAGCTGTTGTTTATCCATGAAGCTGTGTATCCTTCCTTTAAACCTAAATAAAACTCTGACTGGGTGAAGTATTCTTGGTGAGGCATTTATTTTATCTAGGTGTTTCACTATATTTCATCATTTGTCTTTGGTCCAGAGCGTTGCTTGTGATAAATCTGCAATGAATCTTAGGTTTGTTTCTTTGTATGAAATTTCCTTTTCTGATCTTGCTTCTTTTTTTATATCTATCTACGGCTTTCATTATTGTGACTAAGATGTTCCTTGAGATACTTTTATTTGGATCTCCAGCTTAGGTGCACTTTGGGCATCCAGAATGTGAATTTAAGCTTTCTTCAGCTCTGGGAACTTTGGCGATAATATATTTTACTGTTGCTTCTTCATAGGGTTTTTCCCCTAGCCTCTGGGACCCCAATGAGTCCTACATTGTTTCTGTTGAATTTATCTGAAAGTCCTATTGTTGTCTGTCCATTTATTTTGAAGATTTTTACCATCTTCTGTTTATTTTAAGGCTCTTTTCCAGCTTCTTCTATTGAATGGAACTGTTATGCAGTTCAACTTCCAGCTCACTGATTCTGTCATCAGCATCTGTTATTCTGCTGGTGAGGCATTTCAGTGAGTTTTTCATCATGCCTTCCAAGTTTTTAAGTCCTAATATTTCTGTTTAAAGTTTTCTCATTTTACTTTCGTATTCTCTTGCTTCTTGTTGATTGTTCATTTCATTGTTTGAGTTATTTGACTATCCTTAATAATCCCTCTCTAAAGTCCTGATCAGAGAGGCTATATAGCTTACTGTTATAAGTTGTATCTCTAGAACTACCATCTTCATTCACTGAGTGTGGTGGAATTCTGCATTGCTTTCTCATTGTGACCTTTAAGGTGTGGTATTGTTTTTATTACATGTTGTGGTGGGACTCCTTGATTAGAAAAAATGCTTGACTAAAGAGTGAAGTGGAATACCCATGCTCTTATCTGGACTCAGTCAGCACAGTTTAGTCAAATGGTGATTTTCAGTCCAAATATTGCCCACAGCCTACAGCCACTCCTGCTACTGAAGGTCAACAGTCCTTTTCTTTTTTCCTGGCAATGATACTGTCTGGGCACACTCTTCATGCCCAGCTTTGAGCTATCTCTATTTAATAGGGATATGACTGAGAAGAGATCTTACAGACTGTATCCAGATGTGGCTTAAAAACTACAGTCACCCAAAAATCTCATTCTTCCATATCTGACCTTCACACTTTGCCACCCCACAAAAGAAAGAAGCCTGAGGCCATTCCCAGCCTTTTCCCCCACATACTCCAGTGATTCCCCCAAAACCTATTTTGCCTAGACAGACAATTCACAAAGACATCTACAGCTTGTGTCAATACGTTGACACTTGGAAGTCAAAGAGAGGAAAGCTTTTATTATTGTTTGCCATTTGAAAATGATTAGCCTGCAGGATGATGTGTATTGAAGGAGACAGCTTGCAGTTAGCATCCCGAGGAGAGCTCCCTTTCCAGACCTGGGTGAGCCTGCACCACCTCCTGCTTTCTCTAGTGGGGAATGCTTGGTGCCAGACTTGGAGGCCTACCAACACAAATTAAAGGAATAAAATGCTTTCTAGACAGGAGGCGGGACATAGGACACGGGAGAGTGAAAATGCTGAGAATTTTAAAGGGATCATCACCTCAGCAGGAGAGCAAAACATCAGTCTCAGAAAGAGCAGCTACTCCAACAGATGGTCCCTTCTAGTTCAGAGGCTCTGGTGAATGGTTATTGCATGAGCCACTCCATTTGCTAGATTTCTTGTGCAGGGCTCCACCCAGACCAGGACCTTCTGCCCTCACAAGCAGAAGTAGCATGGCCTACCCTAAAACATTATAATGATCTGGGGGAACCAAACTCACCAGGTGCTATGACCAATGAGACTAAGTGATGGAAGTATTTCATGAGTACCAGATCTCCATTTGCAGTGATGAAAATGGGATGTTGGTTCAATATTAAGACCCTCATAGAATGCTTCACTAGTTAAGATTTTGTGTTCTATGAATTTCATCTCATTTTTTTTAAAAAAGAATCTCTTAAGAAAGCAAATACTTCCAGGATCCTGTCAACCAATATATATTTTTCTCTGGCTCTCTGTCTCTTTATCTGCCGATAAGGAGAAAGCACTGTGGAGTTGCTTACGTTACTCACAAAATCAAAATTTTTTTTCCGTCCTGTCCTCTCAAAATCAAAATTTTAAAGGATCTCAGAACAGAGTAAATAAGATCAACAAGCATCTAAAATTAATTGATCTGCATGGTCTGGAATTGGCAAGTGCCTGCACTTCTCTCATGCTTCCCTCTGAACTCGGACATGTCTTAGAGGACCCTTAAGGGGAGCTCATAAACAAATTATAAGTCTCGGGCTAAGTCTGTGGTACTATATACTTGAATCCTACAACTTAATTTCCTTCTCAGCCATTAGGTAGAATTCTCCAGTAAAGCCCTGCATCAGGCCAGGAAGGATTTTTCTTAATATATGGTTTTGATCTTCATCAACCTTTACCAGTTCAAACTAAAGAGAAGAAAGGCTGCTGGGAGCTTGTACCCTACCAATTTAAAAAAAAAATGAAAGAGGTCTCATTCTGTATGTAGACAAGTTGATCTGATACCAAGAAAGTGAGCCTTTGGCCAAAAGTATTTTTTACTTTGTGTGTCCACATAAAAACTTTAATAGAAAGCACATCACTTGACTCTACAAATCAAACGTGGTTTTGATTGAATCTGACTTACATTTATATCTGAAGTTCATTTGCTAACAATAGAACTGACTTTCTCATTTGCCAACATCAATGTTGACCTGTTTTCACCTAAATTTTATAGATGTCAGAAAAAGAAACTGTTCACTACTCAATGGCTACCCTGGCCTTTTTCAGCCACACTTGCTTGAATTTTTGCAGCTCCTTTAAATTCCCCTTGTCACAAAAACTAACAATAAGGTCAAGTATTTCAGTAAGAAATATTGAATTATTATCCAAGTTTGTCAACCAGCCAAGAGCCTACAAAAGCTAACCACGAACTGCAGAAGAGAGCGGCTTAACCTCAGGCCTCCCGGCTTTGCCTCTATTGTATGGGGAAAGATTTTTGGCACTGGGGGCACTGAGAGGGCTGGAGAGGAAAAGGGGAGGGTGGATGAGTGGAATGGGAACTGGCTGGCTCACAATCACGTCCAAGCTGCCCTCCCTCAGGAGTGTCTCATTGCGTTCATTGCTGCTGCAACGAGCCAGCTTTGATTTTTCTTGGAGAGGACTCCAGGCACCCTAACATCTCAGTCATGCCAACCCCACGACACTGCCTAGCTCTCCTGATCCCCTGGCCATATCCCTGTCCATCAAGACTAATTTCTGTGACAACATAAACTTCTCTGTGTAGCCAATAAACTCAAACCCGATGGAACTCGATGGGGCCAGGAAGGAGAATGACAAACTGGCAGGATATCAGGGCTGGAAATAGAACCCGTTTTGCCAGCCAGTGGTTTGGGAGGGGAAGAGATAGATTTATGTATGTGTGCATGGGTGCTTTATTTTTCTTAATAACTCTAATAAAGACCGCATTAGTCAATAAAATGTCTTGCAGAGATAGACATAAATGCAAGGCCCCTAAAATGAACTTGAGATAAAACCAAAACCTGCTCTCATTTTTACTCCAAGCCCATAGTGGCCAAGAATACAGGACCTCTTCTTCATTAAGGGATCTGGGCAGGGTGTTTAGTAGGGAGAATGAGAGAGAGGGATGAGAGAGCAGGAGATAAGAGAGAATGAGTAAAGAGAGAGAATGAGAGGGTTAGCTAGAAGGAGGGAGAAAATATAGGTGTAGGAGAGTTTGAAGGGGCGGGGGAGGACTAACTTTGGAGAAATATTCTGTAAGAAGACAGCTTTTGGGGGGACTGAAAGGTCTGTCTAATACTTACTAAAGGTAATTTCTGCCTGTTCAGAAGGTTATGTATGTTTTGTAGGTGAGAACTTTGAGTTCAACAAAACCACTCCTGAAATGAAAGTACTCTGATTTCCCAAAGATGAAGATGAGGATGGATTTGTACAGAAAGTGGAATGGGTGGTCTATTAGGGACATGGGGAAATTCCAGAGACCAGGACTAGTTAGGTGGGTAGAAAATATCCCAGGATTCTGTTTTCATTTCCACTTAGTGTATAGATATTACTTCACTGGAGCACACTGAACATGTATCAATCCAGAGGGAAAACATCTATCTCAGTCATTCATACGTGCCACCCTTCCTGTTGAAGGCTGAACCAATTTAGGCCACATTTTGCAAGACACTATGACCAAAATTCCCATGTGTTTGGGTCTAGATAGGCAAAATTAAGCAATTTATCAGGCCAATCATTTATTCTCTGCACTGAAACTTTGGTTTCAGGTTTCTAAGCATTTCTTATGTTGATTCACTCAACTGGTAAGCATTAAGATTCCACATTCCATCCTTTCATAGATTAAGTGTTTTTGGTACTTAATGGTGCCATTCTAATATTGATTATAATTTTCTGAAGTAAACCACAGAGGTTCTATCTCTTCCCACTCTTTAAGGATCCCTGTTTCCCATCTTATGAGCACGATATGAGTTAGTGTGTAAAGACACAACAATACCTGGGGACATATTATTTTTCTTTCTGGCAATCTGTACATGGGGGTCTTCATGGTAGGAGAATTGATCACTTCCAGGAACTGGACTATTGGGGATAGAGCTGAATGGGCATGAACTTAGCACTAGAACCAGAACTATGAAGGTAGACTCAGAACAATGAAGAGCCTCAGTCCTTCCAGAGTCAAGTTGTATCATCTCCTTGCCTTGAACAGGAATTGTCAACTACATGAGGTACCTCTATTCTTAGGACTCATCTCTGCAAGAGCATTTTCTGAATTGTATTGCTTGGCAGTTTAATTTTCTCTTCTTTTTCCTTTTGCTTGGGGCTACATCCAGCAATGATCAGAGGTACCATGGCTCTGCCTTCATGACAGTACGTCAGGGATCATATGAAATGCAGGAACTGAACTCAGGTTGACCACATGCAAGGCAAATGTCCTACCCACTATACATAGCTCTGGCCCCCCAGTATGTTTCTTTATCTAGTCAGATGGTTATCTCTGGAAGGTGAGGGTGTAGCTCACTCTTTTATTTCCCTTGTGTAGTAAGCAGCTGATCAGTTTTGATTGGATTTAAAAGGCACCAGACCTTTAACATCAGATCTTTAACACCAGACCAGACTTAGTGGTCATAAATAAAAGCAATATCAAATATTTTCATAGACAAATCAATTTTAAAGCTATTACTGTTTCTGATAATTAGATGTTACAATATCTTTGACTCTTACCCACTGCTAAGAAATTTAACTATGGGAGCTAAAGTGATAGTGCAGCATAGGGTGGACCTGGGTTCAATCCTCAATGTCCCATATAGTCCCCATACCAGGAGCGATTTCTGAGTGCATAGCCAGGAGTAACCCCTGAGTGTCACTAGGTGTGGCCCCCAAATTTTTTTTAACTATGTTGTGAGTTTTATTTGTTAATCTTACACATAACACCTATCTATTCATTATTACCCATAAGTATGATTTGTCTCTTGCCTTTTTTGTTTTGTTTTGTTTTGTTTTTGTTTGTTTTTGGGTCACACCCAGTGATGCTCAGGGGTTACTCCTAGCTTTGTACTCAGAAATCGCTCCTGGCTTGGGAGACCACATGGGACGTTGGGGGGATCGAACCATGGTCCGTCCTAGGCTAGCTCAGGCAAGGCAGATGCCTTACCACTTGTACCACTGCTCCAGCCCCTCTCTTGCATTTATAATTTAAGAGGCATTGTTAGAGCTAACTCAGTAAGCAGAGAACAAGGTATACCTGAAATAAAACATCTATATTTTTTCAAGACTTATTGTGTTTCATTTTGTTTTAAGTGGCCAGGTAACATGTTAATGAAATCAATGACCTCATATGTATATCCAGAACTTGAAACAAAAAATAGATTATAGCAGCTACCCTACATATTGAGAGTTGTGCAGGTGGTGTTCTTTTCCACTAAAGGAATGTCAGCTTGAAACATATTTTTTAAGTCATCTTTGTTTATAAGTCTAAGACCAGGCCTTAATAATCTTAGACTAAATTTCTAGCTCATGAAGCAGAATCGATCTATTGTTCATCTTATTTTTATTCAGTAATATATAATAATTTTAATAAAATTATCCATACTCAGTATATTGAACATACAATGCATGAGTATTAAAAATTAACAGAATCAGCTTGCCAAAGTTTTTCACAAATGACAATAGATTCCTAAAACTAGAAAAAGTAAATGAGTGCCCATGTTTAAGGAAAAGATAATGCAGAAGATGCTACTATTTAAAGAAAGAATATTCTCTGAATGAATAAGTAAGGGTACTGCTTGGAAATTAATGTCCAACCCCTGACTTCCCCTCATCTATCTACAGGGTGATCCTGCCTAAGCGATTTGACCTCTCCGGAGTTCCATTTCCTCATCCTCTACAAATGGCCAATTTTACCAATTCTATGAGGAACAATGGGCTTCATTCTCCCTCTTAATGCTAGGCAGACTCTAGCTGCCTCTTGAAACTCCTCATAATTTTTCCATTCTAAAAGCTGCTCCAAATCTACTGCTAAGAACCGCTGCATTGCCCCTTAACGTTCCATTCGGCAGGTGATATATCATCATTCAGATTCAAGGAGAAGGCCAAGAGAGGTTAAGTGGCTTGCTCAAGGTCACACAGTTAGTAGTGGTTAAAGACACCACTCAACCCCTTGATGCAGTTAATTGCATGGTTGTTCCAACAGGGAAGGGAAGAGAAAAGAGAAGCAACATATCCTCCCTAGCCTACATAAAAGTCATCCACTTCATAAACAGAAAGCCCCCTCTCCATATATTGAAGTGGAAATAAGGACTTCAAACACTAAATATAAGTGCCAAGTGTCTTACTAATACTTGAGTATTTGAGGAAATAGGAAATGATATTGACCATAAGCAAAAATCAAAACTGAATTCTCTCTAGAAATGAATGGCTCACTTTTTAATGATTGTAGCATTCTGAAGCATTCGTGCATCTCCTTAAAAGTGAATAGCTCCATAGGCATCTCTAATTGGGCTGGATGAACAGAGGTGCTTTCCAATGCTTGAAACATACAAAAAATAAAAACTTTCCACTGAAAGATCATGACATCTACCCTTGACACCGAGATCAGGGATGTCTCTTGTTCAGTAAAGCAAATAACAGAGGTTCTTTCCAACATGTTATTTAAAGTTGGATATGCAGTCAATCTTCTAACATATTGCTCTAACTATATAGTAGGTCATTGATCTTTGCAGAAGCAAGAAAAAAAAAGGCATAATGTGTGAGAGGGAAAAGAGTCACTTCTGCTCTCTGGAATCTCAGTAAAACGAGGTGTTAATTCCATTTAAAGTCACAGTTTTAAGGAAATCGGGTATAAAATGTATTGAAATGATCAGAGAGAAGCCTACCCATTGAAACAGCTCTGAATAATTTGACATAGGAAGTGCTCTTGCTCCATTCTGGGTTCCTCAAGCATAGAACCCTGAACATGAAGCAGCAAGTTTCTCCAGGCCTCTGGTGTCCCAGGTCTCACCACTATGCAATATTGCCTGACAATGATGCCTGTTCAGAAATGGGGCAGTTGTGTGCTGCCCCTTTGTCAGGTGTTGAGAAGGAACAGAGAACCACTCCTGGAGAGTAAAGTGCTAAAGTTAACTGCAATTTCTTGGCTTGGGTCTTTTTTGGTGAGATGAGGGCCAGTGCTGCCAAATTAAGTTCAATGTTGTTTCCAGTAGCAACATTTACACGAAACTCAACACATCTAAATGAAAAGGCTTGGAAGATATTACAGATTGGGGACTGAGGTCAGGATGGGGTCAACATTTCTGTTCTGAAAGTGTCAATGTGTTTTATATTGACAGTTCATATGATATGATGCCTGAGTTCTTTTAAAGAAGGAGTCCAAGGTAAGCCAACTGCCAAGTTTATACATGATATTTAGTAGAAAAGTAGTTTATAAAATGTATATAAAATATTACTTTCAAAGAGCAACATTCTTTGAAATGTCAAAATCATAATTTTTAAAAGTTGTTCCAGTTGGAGCACCAACCCTATACTGTGACTAAAAGTAACTGAGGAGTTTATATAAGCTTTTCAAAATAATCATCTTAATTAGTATGGGTCATAATCAGTACCATCTAAGACAGTTATAGTTATTATGTCCTGGACACTTTGATAGACTTATTCCTATCTCATGAACTCACATCTCTTCACTACCGTTAATGATGATAAAGAGATTATGCCTAAAGTTTTAACTTAGGGACCTAGTTTTTGAATCAGACAGATCTATGCTTTAGTCTAAATAGCTGGGTCAGTTCAGGCAAATCTGAACCTCAGTTGCATAACAGTAAAAAAAAAAAATGGATGCTGGGCTGAATAGTACAGCAGGCAGGGTGCTTACATGTAAACCAATTGGGTTTGATTGCTCATACCTCATATAATCTCTGGAGTGCCGTCATGGGTGGTCCTTAGGTGTACAGTCAGGCATAAAGCCTGAGCAAAGTAATAATAATAATAATAAACAATAATAAAATAAGTCAGATGTCAAGTGTACAGCCAAGTGTACAATGAAACGTAAATAATGGGCATTATTACTTTTAGCTGCCATGTCATGCTACAGTATGAAACTTTACTTTTCCCCCGTGGCCTTCAGTGCCACCCAAAATGGGGAAAGAGGAAAATCATCTTTGCTCCCCATTCCTGTTGAACAAGTAATTCCTACTAGTGAGATAAAGACCAAGTGAACTTCAAGGAGCAGCCTTGAAAGATGACTTAAAAGGCTCAATTGTATGCTTTGCATATGGGGACACCATTTTGATCCCTGGTACCAGATAGTCCCCCAAGTAATACCGGATGTAGTACCCAAAATAAAATAAGATAAAGCTTAAAAATGAAAACAAGGGGCCGGGCGGTGGCGCTGGAGATAAGGTGCCTGTGCTAACCTAGGTCGGACTGCGGTTCGATCCCCGGTTCCCCATATGGTCCCCCGTGCCTGCCAGGAGCGACTTCTGAGCGAATGGCCAGGAGTAACCCCTGAGCGTCGCCGGGTGTGGCCCAAAAACCAAAAAAAAAAAAAAAAAAAAAAAAAAAAAATGAAAACAAAAGGAAAGGAGCAGTTAGTGAGTGAGCAGTCTTAGAACAAGTGGTAGGAAAGGGTAGCTAGATAGCTATGCGATGGTGGGTTGCTGGGAAGGGGGTGGTCCTTAGGAGAAGGAAACATATAAAAAAGGAAAAGGAACAATGGAAACATTTTGGAGCCGGTACAAACCTCTCTATGTGCTTCTAACAGGCTTCCCTTGTCTCTCAGTGACTCACTTGCTGGCCTTAGAAGAAAAGGTCCCAGGAGAGAGATCTGGTAGGATGGGTGCCTCAGGTACCCTGCCCTCTGGGAAGCACTTTGCCCTGACCCTCCAAGATAGTTGGCTTTGTGCACCCAAATATTACCTGCTGAGCTTATTATTACCTTCCCTCCCCTGCCTCTAAGACCCCTGGCAGCACCCTTCACAATCAGCTCTGGCAGCTCCCCAGGAGAGGAAAAAGTAGCATCTTGCATGTATAGCATAATCAAAAACAAAATAATGAACCAGAGATTTGATGGATTCTGACATGGGGGGAGAAGGGAGCAACAAAGATGGAACAAAGATGCCATTTAAAAAGCACTGGCTCATGTTCAGGATTTCACTATTTTCAATGGCAAGCTCCAAAATTCCTCCTATTGGTGAGTATTTTTCTACAGTCATCGAAAGCCAAAAGGCTTGGAGTTTCCAACCTGCCCTCTTGGGGAACCATTGAGCCAGTCCTCAGGAAAACTTGGCAAAGGGCTGGGATGGAGCAGGCTAGAAGATGGGGGGGCGAGTTAGGGTTATGGGGGTGGGGGACAGCAAGCTGCTGGGATGAGGAACGGGTGCAGGAGGACACACTGTTTGCAGTTTCTGTGATTCTGTGATCTTTCTGCCAAACAGGGGTTTACAAAGGAAAACCTCCGGAGAATTTTCATACTTTCTGGCTCATTCTCCTGTTCATCTTAACAGGAATCAGCTGTTTGCCTTCTCACTTCTACAGCATGTTTCTGAAGAAAACTTAGCATCTGGTCTGGCTATTATTGAAAACAAGAACATCCTGCTCTGTCGGGAGAACAGTACCACCGGCAATAAAAGAACCCCAGCATCTGTGCTCAGACTTCCAGGGTTGCATTTCAGCTCAATCTCAGCTCTTTCTCCTTCTCCCTTCGGCTCTCGGTTCAGAGTTCCCTGATACATCCATCATTTGCATCGGAGCCCTCCTTTCTTTTTTCTGAAATAGAGTGGACATCTCCCCAACCCTTCCCTGGGAGGCGGGGTTCTCTGGAGCCTTCAGACACTGGCCGGCTCCTGCAGCACGATAAAGTTGAACTACCAGAGGAATTTTTTGGTAACAACTGCGGAAATGAAAAAGTAAACAAGCCTGAGACAGCACTGGTATTTAGGCTCCAGCTTTTTGTTGTTGTTTTCATCTTTTTTTTTCTTTTTAAGCATTGGACTGGGAGCCTGAAGGAGCCCTATAATATAAAAAATCATAATAAGAAAAAACTCAGAGAGGTTTTATTAGTCAATAAAAAAAAAGAACTTAGTTCCTATTAACTCCTTGCTCAAGTTCTACACTGGCTTCTTCCATGAGCCTTTTTCTCCCCCTCTCTTGACTACCAGAAAAAAAATACACGTTGTTCCCTCTCTCTTTCCCTTTATGCTCTCTAAGTTCAGCGTTTGCCTTTCAGAAGTTTGCGGTTGAGGATTGTATTCAATAATAATCACTGATTTTCTCATCTGCGAAACCACTAATAAAACAGATTTCGATAAGGAGTCACAATTTCTTTGCCCCCTAGATCCGGAAAGGAAAGGATTCCTTGAGTGCACTGCTGAACAGGAGAAAAGTTGCTGCGATTTTCAAGATTTAAGAATTAAATGAGCGCCAGGATATGGCTCAAAGGGCAAATGTGCATACATGCTTTTCATGTGGGAAGCCCAGATTCCGTCCCAGGCACCATATGGTCCCATAAGTGAGTAACTAGCAGGCTGAAGGCCATGCACAATTCTAGGGGATGACCCTAAATGACCCTTGTCTGGCAGAAAATAATATTAGAGGAAACAGAATCAGGCTAAAGCAGTCCTATTGGAATAAGTAGCAATCCCACAAAAGATTCCTCTGCTGTGGGGTCGGAAGAATAGAGAGAAACATGGAGAAAAAGAAAGTGAAACTGGTTGGTCAGGCATGGATGCAGTTATAAAAAAAAAAGCAATGACCTAATTTAGGAAGGAAAGAATGTCAAAGGAGATTTAAGTACTGCACATGTTGTATTAACACCCCACAATTACATGTTTTTGTTGTGGTTTTGTCTTTGGCTGTTAGCTGTTTTTAAACAATACATTTGCACATTCACATCAACCTAATATTCGTTTGCATTTGGGAAGACCCTGGTACCCTCACTACTCAAAAAGTCTCTTACAGAAATTGGTGGTGGGATATGAGCACTAGTGAAAGGATGGGTGTTGGAAAATGGTATAGCTGAAACTCAACTTTTTAACTCTGTATGTCACAGGTGATTTAATTTAAAAAAAGAAAAGAAAAGAAAAGAAAAGAACAAACAAGAAACCTTACCCAGAGAGATAGTACAGTGAGGAGGGAAGGGATTTGCATTGCATGTGGCCTAACCAGTTTCAGTCTCCAGCCCTACAGCCCTGAGCCATGTGATCCCCTACATGCAAAATCAGGAGTAAACCCTGAGCACAGCTGGGAGTGGTTCTCTTCACATACAATAAAATAAAATAAATAAAAACAAAAAGGACTGCTATTCTAGTCTAGACCTTATAATTCCACTAGACACATTCCTCTATCCCCCATCTTGGTAAACTAGGTTCTTCAGAACATTTATAGGGTTCAGGAAGTACATAACACCTCCCACTCTTTGGTTCACCGGAAGAGCATTTCTAGGGCTTAAGCCGTTTCCGGCCCTCCTACAATATTTTGTGGCCCTGCCCTAGAGGAATCTTTTTTTTGTTTGTTTTGTTTTAGTTGTTTGGGTCACACCCCCCAATGTTCAAGGCTTACTACTGACTTGCACTCAAGGATCACCCGGACTTTGCCTCCTGCGACCCGCAGGTAAATTGAGTTTGAGTCTCCTGGCTTAAGGAGTATATGACACTCACAATCCCCCCAAGTCTGGTTCTCCTTTAGAAAACAAAACTAAAAGGGATTTGTAGCCATATATACAGAGGTTATACCCTGCTTTACCCAAAACAGAAACTTTGCCCTAGTTTTCTTTTCCCTTCACCCACTCTTTTTGAGATGTAAAAGACCCACCTAGGATGAATTAGCATGAGATAGGTACTTTTGTCTGATAACTACATCTGCTCACCTCCCAATCCCCCCCCCCCCCCC
>PVKC010018867.1:0-19517 GCA_004027635.1 Crocidura indochinensis
AAAAAAAAAAAAAAAAGGATAAAGTAAAACATTAATTGGCTTTCATTTGAGTGAATTTGAGGGTGTGGGGGTGTGGGTCTTCACAAGTCTCCATTATGAAAATTGTTACAATAAAATGGCCTGTGTGGGTATATCCAGAAATACAGAGAATATCGTTTTAGTGTGCTTTATAAGCAGTGGAACATTTTTAGAATAGCAAATGAAAAGTTACTGAATTTTTTTGTAACTGTCACTTTTATTGTCACTATGGAAAGTGGCCGAACATGTTGCCCTTTCCTGAGGCATGTAAGTGATTGTTTCACTAAGAAGAAGCCTTTCTTGTTCTTACTTGATCACTTGGCTCTGCCATGGAGAACACTTTAAGCTTCTAGAGTACAGGGACCTTTTTTGTTTCACTTATCTTAAAGTCTCCCAAGCCTTGAACAAAGCCTAGCATAGGAGAGGTGTTAAGTAAATATTTGTGGAATGAATAAGAGTACATTGGAATCCTCTTCTTGCCTTTTTCACTAGGGGCAATTCCACTTAAATGTTTCCTGTGTTTTGTTCCCCAACCATAATATAGGCAGGGAATATATGATTTATACAGTACAATTTTTGAGAACTTCTTTGCTCATCTATTAGAATAAATGCAAAATAATTTGATGCTTAATTACTTCTCGGGTACTGTACTGGAGCATCACAGGTGTTCAAAATATGATTTCATTCTCAAGTAGACAGTTATATTACTCTGTCATGCATTATTTGTGCATGAACCAATTGGAGGATTTGGAGTTAAATAAAATGAATAAAAATAGCTAACTTATTTCCAGTGTCAGATGTGTTAATTTATTTGAATTTTACAACAGTCCTTTGAAGTACAATTATAATTCCACTTTTCAAATGAGGAAACTGAGGCACAGCAAGGCAATTTATTTACTCAAAATCACAGTTCAAGATATAAGTAGGACGAAAACAGGAAGTCTGCCCCCAGGTTAGTTTCTCAAGGGAAGGCAGGATGTAGCTTAGTAGTAGTATTCTTTATTTTGCATCAGTTCAGTTCAGTTCCTAAACCCCATTACGAAAAAAGGATGGGAGGGTGGGGGAGGATACCTGTGAAAATTAATATTATTTTCTCAGTTTACAGTCCTTTAAAAATCTCAAACATAGCAGATTGAATGACTCTGAAATGGATTTTTCAGATAGATGAGGTTAATAATGAAATAGTTAAGGGTACACTCTGTATTATTTTTTTGGAGGTTTGGGGCCGTATTCAATGGTTCTCAGGTACTACTCTGTGTGTGTTATTCAGGAGAACTGTGTGGTTCTGTTTGTATGGACTCCCTGCAAATTATACACTAGCTTTTTAGCTCCAAGGACACCATTTTTAAATGACAAAAAGCAAAGGGAATTTGCTGAAATTTCCTGAAATTTCAAAGCTAAGTGAGGATTTTTGTTAAGTATTGAATTTTTTGACAGTGATTTACCAGAACATGGATAATTACTGCTTCAAGTTGCTAATTCAATGTAAAAATATTTCTTCCCCCCAAAAAATACTATTACGTATTTTGAATGCATTAGAATGATGCATGACTCCTGATGTTTTCTTCTCTAATCAATCTATTTAAGCCCCTTATAGTTATACTTTACCAGAATGTTAGTATTGCTAAAGATTTCTGGTATACTGCTGTTCATTTGTTTTGTCCTTAAGTGGAATCTGGACCATCTTTTCAGCTTGTCTTGAGCTATAGAGAGACTTCTTCAATGCAAGTAATATTTTTTTGGTGGACAAAAAAAATATGTAAAAGGGTGTTTTTGATTTGTTGATGTACATGGAATGATGAACTCTTCTTGAAGCTGTGTGGAATTAGATGGGGGCCTACAAACTCAAGCGAATGAAGAAGAATGGAAAGTCCAGTTAACTGACAGTATTGTTTGGGGGTCTTTGGGCAGCCACAGAATTGCTGAATCAGGATAACTTCACAGATAGGGAATGTGTACATCACCACTCCACTGCTTGAGAATACGAAGCGGAGATGCCCATCACTGACACTTGGCACAAACCTGGTTAGCGGCGGGAAGGACATACCTCAGCAGGTATAGTATTCTGGCTACTCAGTGTTTCTGCTTGGTCAGAGATTTTGGCATTTTTCTGGTGTTGGGGGGAGTGGGAGCGGCACTTATGAAAACATATCTACCACTAATCCACTACTATAGTGTCCCTCCAGCAATGACCCGAAATGCTCTTCCTCTCTCCACAGTGCCTCCTTCACAAAATCTTCACACACACACACACACAAAAGTATATATATATGTATATATATATACACATATATGTATATATACACATATATGTACATATACATATATGTGTATTTATATACATATATATATACAGAGTTGATTTACTTCTCTTAATTTTTTTTTTTTTTGGTTTTTGGGCCACACCTGGTGACGCTCAGGGGTTACTCCTGGCTATTCACTCAGAAGTCACTCCTAGCAGGCACCGGGGACCATATGGGGAACTGGGGGATCGAACCGCCGTCCGTCCTAGGTTAGGGCAGGCAAGGCAGGCAGGCACCTTACCTCCAGCGCCACCGCCCGGCCCCGCAGAGTTGATTTACTTCTGTAGTATAAAATATCAAAGACTCTTGATCAAAAATACTTTATTTTTAAAAAAATATTTTGTTTTTGGGCTATTATACTCAGGCCATACTCCTGTCTCTGCATTCAAGAAATACTCTCGGCGGTGCTAGGGTGGGGATGTATAGAGGATGCTAAGGGTCAAACCCCAGCAGCCTATGCAGATAAGCCTATGCAGATACTTTTGTGTGTGTGTGTGTGTGTGTGAAGATTTTGTGAAGGAGGCACTGTGGAGAGAGGAAGAGCATTTCGGGTCATTGTAATCTCTCCAACTCTCAAAATTCCTTATTTTATGCCAGGCCACCTTCTCATTCCTCCTCTCCCACTCTTCCTTTTGAGCACGCTCATTTCTATTGTGTGGTTCTTTCAGATGAAGTATGTTTTAAAATGAACAAGGGCTTATAATATCACATAATTAGATACTACAAATAATTACTTTTTGAGAGGGTAAGAAACAAGTGCTGAAGGCTCTGTACCATTACCAATGTTAGTTGAAGGCTCATGTGGTACCAGATGTCAAATTCTGGACCTTGCACATCCAATACATGAACTCTGCCACTTGAGCCACATTGCTGGCCCCTTGTTTATAAAAAAGAAACAAAAACAGAAACAAGGTGTTTTACCCTAATTGAGAGATTGACTTAGATTTAATTATCTATTTTACTTTAATTATTTTTATTTATTTATTTATTTATTTATTTATTTATTTTGTTTTTTTTTGGGCCACACCTGTCTGTACTGAGGGGTTACTCCTGTCTCTGCTCTCAGATATTTCTCCTGCCTGGGAATCCAACCTAGGTTGGTCCTGGGTTGGCCACATGCAAGGCAAATGCCACACTGCTGTTCTATCTGTCCGGCCCATATTTTTTTTAATTTTTAATATCTTTATTTAGGCACCATGATTACAAGCATTTTTGTAGTTGGGTTTCAGTCATTAAAAGTATATACCCCTTCACCACTGCAATCTTCCCGCCACCTTCCTCCCCCAACGCCTGCCTTTCTTCAAGACAGGCATTCCACTTTTCTCACTCCCTACCATTGTTATGATAGTTGTTGGTGTAGTTATTTCTCTTAACTGCATTCACTAGTCTTTGTGGTAAGCTTCATATCATGGGCTGGTCCTTCTAAACTTCATCTCTATTTTCTTTGGGTATTATTACAATACTGTCTTATTTTTCTTAAATCCCACAGATGAGTGAGACTGTTCTGTGTCTATCTCTGTCCCTCTGACTCATTTCACTCAGAATAATAGTTTCCATGTCCATCCATGTATAGGAAAATAGGTGCATAGTATTCCATTGTGTTTATGTACCATAGTTTCTTTAGCCTCTCATCTGTTGTCGGGCATCTAGGTGTTTTCCAAATTCTGGTTATTATAAGTAGAGCTGCAGTGAACAGAGGCATGCAGAGGGCGTTTTTGTATTGTGTTTTTGTGTTCCTAGAGCATTTCTCTAGAAATGGTACTGCTGGATCATATGGGAGGTCATTTTCAGTTTTCCAGAAAGGCTGGACTAGATGGCATTCCCACCAGCAGAGTGAATAAAATTTCCTTTCTCCCCACATCCCAGAGCTGACTGATTGTTCTTGGCCTTTGTGGTGTGTGCCAGTCTCTGTAACGTGAGATGGTACTTCATTGTTGTTTTGATTTGCATCTCCCTGATAATTAATGATGTGGAGCATCTTTTTCATGAGCCTTTTGGCCATCTATATTTCTTCTTTGAAGAAGTGTCTTTTTACTTACCCCATGTTTTTGATGGAGTTGCAGGTTTTTTTCTTGTAAACTTCTGTCAGTACCTTGTTTATCTTAGATATTAACCCCTTATCTGATGGGTATTGGGTGAATAGTTTCTCCCATTCTGTGGGTGACCTTTTATACTATTCACTGTTTCCTTTGGGGTGCAGAAACTTCTGAGTTTAATGTAGTTCCATTTGTTTATCTCTGCTTCCGCTTGTTTGGACAGTGGTGTTTTCTTCTCTGAAGATGACTTTAGTTGCAGTGTCATGGAGTGTTTTACGTATGTATTCTATACCTTATGGTTATGGGTCTGATGTCAAGGTCTTTATTTGCATTTGACCTTTGTGCATGGTGTTAGATGGAGGTCCATGTTTGCTTTTTTGCATGTGACTGACCGGTTGTCCCAACACCACTTGATGACGATGTTTTCCTTGCTTTATTTTGCATTTTTTGCCTCCTTATAACAGATTAATTGTATGTCTGGGAAACGTTCTCTGAATACTCCAGTTTATTTCACCGATCTGAGGGTCTGTCTTTATTCCAATACCATGCTGCCTTAATGACTATTGCTTTGTAATACAATTTAAAGTTGGTTAAAGTGATGCCTCCCATCTTCTTTTTTCCTAAGGGTTGCTTTAACTATTTGTTCTTCCAAATGAATTTTGTTTAATCCACTTCTTTGAAGAATGTCATGGAAATCCTTAGAGGAAGCATTAAATCTGTACAATGCTTTGGAGAGTATTGCCATTTTAATGATGTTAATCCTTCCAATTCATGAACAGAGTTTTTGTGTCCATTTTCTTGTGTTCTCTTTTATTTCTTAAAGGAATTTTTGTAGTTTTCTTTGTATAGGTCCTTCACCTCTTTAGTAAAGTTGGCTCCAAAGTATTTGAGTTAATGTGGCACTATTGTGAATGGGATTTTTTTAATGCCCATTTCTTCTCTATCATTATTTGTATATAAGAAGGCCATTTATTTCTGCATGTTAATTTTATAGCCTGCCACTTTGCTATATGAACCTATTGTTTCTAGAAGCTTTGTGGTAGAGTCTTTAGGGTTTTCTAAATATAGTATGTCATCTGACTTTTTCCTTTCCTATTTGGATGTCCTTGATATCTTTTATTTGCCTAATTGCTATGGCAACTACTTCCAGTACTATATTGAATAGAAGTGGCGATAGTACACAACCTTGTCTTGTGCCAGAATTTAGAGGCTTTTAGTTTTCTCCACTGACTATATTTGCCATGGGGTTGTGGTAAATGGCCTTGACGATATTGAGAAAAGTTCCTTCCATTCCCATCTTAAGAGTTTTTATCATGATGTTGGTCCTTATCAAATGGTTTAATTAATCTATTAATACGATTATATGCTTTTTTTCTTTTGTTAATGTGGTGTATTATATTGATTGATTCGAGTCTGTTAAGCCATCCTTGCATCTCTGGAATGAAACCTACTTGGTCATGGTGTCTAACCTTCTTGATAGGTTTTGGGTCCTATTTGCTAGGATTTTGTTGAGGATCTTTGCATCTGTGTTCATTGGGGATATTGGTCTGTAGTTTTCTTTCTTTTCTTTTCCTTCCTTCCTTCCTTCCTTCCTTCCTTCCTTCCTTCCTTCCTTCCTTCCTTCCTTCCTTCCTTCCTTTTCTTTTAATTTCTTTTGTTGCAGTATCTCTGTCTGCTTTTGGCATTAGAATGATGCTAACTTCTTAAAAACCATATGGGAGTATTTCTATTTCTTGAATTTCCTGTAAAGGATTGGTACCAGAAAAGTCTTGGTAGAAAGTCCTTTTCAAGTTTGAAAGAATTTGTTAGTGAAACCATCTGAACCTGGGCTTTTGCTTTTGGAATTACTTTTGATTACCATTTTAATTTCCTCAATAATGATAGGTTATTTAAATATGCTAGGTCATCCTGGTTCAGCTGTGGAAAATAAACATCCAAGAATTTAATCATTTCTTCCAGGTTCTTTTGTTTTGTTGCATAGTTTCTCAAAGTAGTCTCTGATTACCCTTTGAATCTCTATAGTGTCTATAGTGATCTCCCCTTTTCATTTCTAATCTGGTTCATTGAGTTTATCTCTCTTCTTTTCTTTGTGAATTTTGATAGTGGTTTATCAATCTTACTTTTCAAAGAACCAACTTTGCTTTCATTGATATTTCAGATTGTTAGATTTCCACTTCATTAATTCCTGTTCTAAGCTTTGTTATTTACTTTTGCCTACCTATTTTGGTTCATATTGTTGATCACTTTTTAAATTTATAAGCTGAGTCCTTAAGTTATATATGTTTGACCTTTCTTCCTTCCTGATGTGTGCTTGCAAAGCTATAAATTTTCCTTTTAGTACTGCTTTTGCTGTGTCCCACAGATTCTTTTTTTTTGGGGGGGAGACGCACACTTGGTGACGCTCAGGGGTTACTCCTGGCTATTCGCTCAGAAGTCGCTCCTGGCAGGCACGGGGGACCATATGGGGAACCGGGGGATTGAACCGCAGTCTGTCCTAGGTTAGCGCAGGCACCTTACCTCCAGCGCCACCGTCCGGCCCCCGCAAATTCTTATAATTTGTGTGTTCATTCTCATTTTTTTTCCAGGAATCTTGATTTCCTCATTGATTTTATTTCTGACTTACAGGTTGTTCAATAGTGATCTGTTTAATTTCTAGGTGTTAAAGTTTTTCCTCTATGTCTCTTTGTAGTTCTCTTTTCATTTCAGTGCATTGTGATCTGAGAAGGTTGTTTGTACAATTTCTATCCTCTTGATCTTATGGAAGTATGTGTTATGGGCCAGCATGTCATCTATCCTGGAGAATGACCCATGTGTATTGGAGAAGAATATATCCATTTTTCTGGGGTGGAGAGCCCTATATATATCTACTAGGCCACTTTCTTCCATTTCTCCTTCCAGAGCTAGTATATTCCTGTTACGTTTCAGCCTAGTTGACCTATCAAGGGGTGACAGGGTGGTGTTGAGGTCTCCTACCATCATTGTGTTGCTATTGATACCTTCCTTGAGATTTGTCAACAACTGTATTAGTATTTTGCTGGGTGCTTATGTGTTTAGGAGTATGATTTATTCCTGTTGTGCATATCCCTGGATTATTACAAAATGTCCATCTTTGTCCCTTACAACTTTTTTTTGTTTGTTTTTGTTTTTTTTTGGGGGGGCCACACCCAGTGACGCTCAGGGGTTACTCCTGGCTATGCGCTCAGAAGTCGCCCCTGGCCTGGGGGACCATATGGGGCATGGGGGAATTGAACCGCGGTCCGTCCAAGGCTAGCGCGGTAAGGCAGGCACCTTACTTACCTCCAGCGCCACCGCCCGGCCCCCCTTACAACTTTTTTTTAAGTCTAAAGTTTATCTTCTGGTATTATTATGGCCACTCCAGCTTTTTTAAGCAAGTTGTTTGCTTGGATGATTTTCCTTCAGCCTTTGATTTTGAGTCTATGCTTATTCTGACTATTTAGATGTGTTTCTTGTAGATAGCAGAATGTTGGATTCAGCTTTTTTTTTCTTTTTTTCTTTTTTTTTTTCATTTTGGATTAAACTTTTTGATCTATCTTACCACTCTGTATCTCTTAACTGGTGCATTTAGCCCATTCATGTGGAGAGAAATAATTGGTAAGGGATTTAGTGTCATATTCGTGTAGAAGTTTGGTGTATCTGTTGGTCTGTCTTATTTATTTATTTATTTATTTATTTATTTATTTTTTGGTTTTGGGGCCACACCCAGTGACACTCAGGAGTTACTCCTGGTTATGCATTCAAAAGTCGCTCCTGACTTGGGGGACATATGGGAAACCGGGGGATCGAACCACGGTCCGTTCCTAGGCTAGCGCAGGCAAGGCAGGCACCTTACCTCTAATGCCACCGCCCGGCCCCGGTCTGTCTTATCTTAAGGTAGACCTTTCAGGGTTTTTTTTTTTTCATTGTTTTTAATTTTTAATTATGAGAACAAAGATGCAAAGAACGAGGACAAGGTAAAGTTACAGTGGAAGGACGATCACCCATAAACTGACTTCACATAAGTCCCCTTGCTGATATCTTAACATTGAGCTTTCAGCCAAAGAATATTAAGAAAAATAAAACAGAACCCATGTACAATTACTTTGTCCCTCAAGACCCCAGATTGTAATACATATTTCTTAGCAGCACATCAAGCATTCTAAAGCCATAAAACTTATGTGACTCCATAAACATTGAAGGCATAGTACTTTTTTTACATTTCCATGCGTATGCGTATTAGTTTAATATACCTCAAAAATGGGTGCTTCTTTTTAAGGATGAGAGTAAAAGGAGCACAGTAAAAACGGCTTTAAATTGGCAATAATTGTTTGCATCGGCCCACCAAAATATGGTGATCATGGAAAGGAAAATCCTTTGTCTAAATACAAGGGAACCAAACCCCTGATGTTTCCTGGTATAAGACCAGGCTGGTTTTGAGTCTGTAAAATTTCTGACCATTGTTTATTCATGAAGCTATGTATACTTCCTTCAAACCTGAAAGTGAGGCTGATTGGGTGCAGTATTCTAGGTAAAGCATTCATTTCATTGAGTTTTGTCCCTATATCCCACCACTGCCTTCTGGCCTTTAGGGTTTCTTATAAGAGGTCTGCTATAAATCAAAATGCTTTTTTGAATGTAATTTCCCATTTTGATTTTGCTGCTTTCGGTTTTATTCCTATCTGTGGGATTTATCATTGTGACTAGGATGTGTCTTGGCGTGCCTTCTTCAGATCTTTTTTTAGTTAGTACTCTTCTGGCATGCAGGATTTGGTTGCATGCAGTCTTTAGCTCTGAGAGTTTCTCTGCAGTGATGTCCTTGACTATTGATTCTTCCTGGGGATTTTCTTCATGGATCTCTGGGACTCCAATGATTCTTATGTTGTTTCTGTTGAGTTTATCAAAGACTTCTATTTTCATCTATTCACATTCTTTGAGTAATTTTTTTATTGTCTAATCGTTTGTTTTGTTTGTTTGTTTGTTTGTTTTTGTTTTTGGGTCACACCCGGCAGTACTCAGGGGTTACTCCTGGCTTCATGCTCAGAAATTGCTCCTGGCAGGCACAGGGGACCATATGGGGCACTGGGATTCGAACCCATGACCTTTTGCATGAAAGGCAAATGCCTTACCTCCATGCTATCTCCCGGGCCCCTAATCGTTTGTTTTAAGGCTCTTTTCCAATCTCTTCTGTTGTATGGAGTTGTTATGTATCTCATCTTCCAGCTCACTGATTCTGTTCTCAGCTGTTGTTATACTTTGTTGAAGAGGCTTTCCAGTGAGGTTTTCATTTTGCCTACCAAGTTTTTGATATTGCTTCTCTAAACTCTTAAGTATCTGTTTTAAATCATCTCGTAATCCCCTGCTCTCCTTACCCATAAGAACTAGCTCAGTATTTTGTAGATTAGAAAGAAAATCGATACAAAAATCCAATTTTATAGGTGGTTTAGTGAAATCTAGGTTTTACTACCAGATAATACATAAGTTTAAGGATTTTATGACAGGAAGAAATTTTCTAATTAAATTTAGGAGCTCATTATGTAACAATACCATTTTCAAGTAAGACTTAGATGTAAAAAATTGTGTTTTCTCAACTCAATTCTGCATATAATGAAGATTGAACCATTAAGCCCAAGAATTTCCTTGCAATTTTAAGTGGTATTTTTAATTAATTTTAGGAGTTGGCACATTTTTAGTATTTTGTTATATATTTTTATGATACTCTGCAGTTTTGTAAAAGTATAGTATATTTAAAGTTAAAGTATAAATATTTAATTTGAATTGCTTTTATTTATTTTGTGTACTAGGGATTAAATCCAGAGCCCTTTTGTAAAGCATGTGCTACTTTTAATATTTAATTTATTTAAAGTACTTATTTTTCAATTGTTTGTTTAAAAGAACTGCTGTATTTTATATTTCAGTACTACTAGACTATTTTAACTGTTTCATTATAGGTTTGGTATATTTTTATTCTTTTTAAATCTTGTTGATTTTAACATTTTTTTTTTTATTTTAAGGTATCTTTCCTTGGATAAAGCACATCCTGACACCTAAGCCATCTTTGCATATGAGAGTGAATCCTCTTTCTTCATGTCCTCAGAAAAGACCAAAGAACCAGGTTTGTTCCTTCAAGAAGTCTAAAGCCTGTGGAACAGCACAATTTCCAGAAGTAGTCTTATGTCAGATGCCTCTGAATGGACTGAATTACCAAGTGACTCTAAGATACTCATGAAGAATAATAAACAGAAGAAAAGATAAATTTCAAGAAGTAACCCATAACTATTTGTGATATTTGAGCAGCAGAAAGAAGATAGTACTGAAAGTATGAGTGGCAAGAGGAGCATATTTCTTTACATTTTTTTTTAGATTATATTAATCTATCTGCTATTGTATATAGTACTTGAGTTCTCTATCACAGTTGGTAAACTATGTCTTGAGTTTTATTCTATATGGATTGAGAAATCCTAGTTATAGTGGGTGAAACAGGAACAATGTTGGCTCTGAAAATTGATATTCTCAGGAGAATTACTGATGTTTATAGGTATTGATGTATTGCTTCTTCATAGTAACATGCTGCTGCTTGCTTCACATGTTTGGGACTTTAGTTTCATATTCCTTTCTCTATTCCCAGTCATTGTATATTTCTATTTTTTTTCTTGCATAATTATTTTGGCACTGAAGATGAAATGAGAAGGAATCCTAACTAGGTGAAACACATGCTAGATTAGCAAGGTATTTATTCAGACAGACATAACTTTGTTCTTTCATTTTTTGAAGGATTCATAAACATATTTTATGGCTGCTTTCCTACTGGAGATATTTTTTTCTGGCAATAAGAATAGGATAATTCTTTTCCAGAGTTGCTCTTCTTTGTTTCTAAGTTTTGTTCAGTGGTTTATTTTTCTCTGCTGTTTCTAGATAGAAATGATTGATGTCCTCTTTGGTCTGTTTTCATTTAGCTAGGTGACCAGAATAACATAGGTGGTTGTAATTGTTATTTTAAATCTCAACCAGTTTCTTTGTAGCAGCATTGATGAATACATTATTATCTGACTCTGCCCTTTCCTTTTTGAGGGAGGCAGTCGTAATAAGAAAGGATTTTTCTTCCAAGTGCTGATGAGTAGAGAAACAAACACACAGAAAAATCTTACCTAATTAACAAATGACACAGTTGTTCATTAAGGTTATAAATGTGCCTTCATGACCTTATCTGTCAGCATTAAATTAGTTGTAAATATGAGCAAAGAGAATTTACTGACATAAGTAAATTTTCCTATTCTTTCATGTATGACTAAGTCATACATAGCATAATAATTTTTTCCTCTGAATTGATAAACCCAGGTTTTTATGAATTAAATTTACCCTATAGAACTTACCCTATAGCACCAAAAAAAACAAACACCTAATAGCAACGGATTTTTTTTTTTTTTGCTTTGTTTTTGTTCCACAGTCAGAAGTATTTGGGGTGCTATATGGGATGCTAGAATCACCCAGGTCAGCTGGGTCTAAATCAAGCACTCTCCCTACTGTAATATCTCTCTAGACCCCCCAAATATATTTTTAAGTAAAATTTTGGAAGTCATTTGTTTGTTAATATTTTCTTCCTCAGTTGTCCTGCTTTATTTCATTCTTTTCCTCCTGTTTGCTTTTTCTTTTTTCTTTTCCAGGGGTTAGGGGACTGCTGTATCCAGCAGTGCTCAGGACTTACTCCTAGCTCTGTATTCATGGATCACTCCTGGTGGGATTCAGAAGACTGATTGTATTTGGTGCTTCGGATAAAAATTCCCCCAATTTCTACTGCCACTGTTTACTGTTCTCATTTTTAGATTTTTTTTTAAATTTCATTTCTTAGCTAGTGTCTTTGTGTTTTGCCACTACCTGCCTTTTCAGTGATTCAGCTTTGCTTCTTAAATGCTTTCTGTTGTTTCGGCCCTGCATTTCCGTGGGTGTGCCTTCTTTCAGATTAGTGTCTGTCTCCTCAAGGTTTTCTTTTTTCTTACAATTCAACTCCAGCCCCCATCATCTCAGCTCTTGCCTGTTTTACTACTGGCCTCTACCTAACTCCGTTTTTTTTTCTAATGGCACCTGACTCTTAACTTGTCAGTGGTCTTTCTACCATGTTGGACTACTCTGACTGGAGAACTATCTCATTAATCCATCCTGGGCATCCTGGGTTTCACTAACTTCAGTTCCTCCTTGTCTCAAGTTACTTTCTTCCTGTGCTTTAAGTCATCAGATATTTGCTCCTTGAACTCTTTCTTTATTTTTTTTGTCACTGGGTGGTAGGTATAAGATATGCGTGCTCTCTCTCTCTTTCTCTCTCTCTCTCTCTCTCTCTCTCTCTCTCTCTCTCTCTCTCTCTCTCTCTCTCCTCTCATAGTATATAGATTTATGCCATGTATTTCCTATTAGCCAGGAGAATTTTTTTTTTTTTTTTGTGGTTTTTGGGTCACACCCGGCAGTGCTCAGGGGTTACTCCTGGCTCCATGCTCAGAAATTGCTCCAGGCAGGCAGGCACGGGGTCCATATGGGCACCGGGATTCGAACCGATGACCTTTTTGCATGAAAGGCAAACACCTTACCTCCATGCTATCTCCCGGGCCCCAGGAGAATTATTTAATGATAGCTCTTGGTGCATTGAACTTTTTTTTATCAGATTGATATTCTTAGAAGATTAATATTGCTTTAGAGTCAGGATAGTCATATAAGTGATGCTGCCTTTTAATTATTTGTTGTCAAAACCCTATGATACTGTCACTTTAATTCATTTAAAAGTTGGTAGTGTAGGAAAGGAAAAATAAATACTCCTAGAAAAGAACTATTTATAGAAATGGAAAGAATCCATATGCGTCAATGTTTATTAGATAAAAGTGCCAGCCAAGAGAATAATTTTTTGGGGACCAGAGTGACATAGCACTTAGTGTGTTTGCCTTGCATGCAGCCAACCCGGGTTCAATCCCCAACCTCCCATATGTCCCCTGAGCACCATCAGAAGTAATTATTGAGTGCAGAGTCTGGAATAACCCCTGAGCATTACTGGGTATGTTCCCCCACTTCCCCTTTAAAAAGAAACCCACAAAGAATTTTTATTATTATCAGTAACTTTGTAAATCAACTTTAATACAAGGTCATCTTTGTTTTGACATTTTCCTTTAACTTCTTATATTTATCATAGTAGAAACTTGATTTTGTAAATATTTTATTTTTGCACACTTTTTGTCTTAATATTAAGCTGTGTCATCATAGTAATAATACTCTCAAAATGCAATTATCAGTTGATACTATTAGCTTTTTGTATAGTAATGCATATATACTGAATGATTTTCTTTGGATTTTGTAGTCCTGTTTTAATGAAAAGCTAACTTCTGGGAAAAATTCAGTTTGATGTTATTGATCATTTACATATTCTGATTTTTTTCTTTTATTTTAATCTGTACTGTGTATTGATACATTATGCTGTGTATCTTAGTTTTCTGTAGCACATGTCAACTATTGGAAGACTAACTGTTATGAATGTAGAGGCAGCTTTATTAAACTTAAAAAGGGAAATTCATGTATATCAAGTTATATTGTATGTCAGTAAGACTTAAGAAAAACCCTACATATTGAAGTTGATCATATTGAATTTTTTTTCTCCTTGAGCATTCCTTAATGTCTATGACATATAGTTACCAGGTTGGGCAGTCCTTTTCACTTGAAACAAATTGACCCTTCTGCTGTGGTATTACTGGACCTAGTTATAAAAGTTCTGTAATTTGTAACTTGAACTTAACCTTTTATATTATTAGACTTGTTTATTGTGATCTTATGATTTTAAGATTGTAGTTGGGATAATTGAAAAAGAATGTCATTGAGATAGAACTTTGAGCTCAGAATTTTGATAGAGATCAAAAAATATAGTTCTTATCTAAAGCCCCCAGTTTTTATTGGTTTGTTGTGGGACCACACTTGGCAGTGCTGAGGTATTACTCTTATTCTACCTGCACATCACTCCTGGCAGGCCTGAGGACCATATGGTGTACTGGAGATTAAATCCAGTTTACCACCTTCAGGGCAAAAGTTCTACCTGCTGTATGCTCTTAGCTCTCTATCACTATCACTATCACTTTTTGAATTGTTCTTGAGTATTCTTTTTTTTTTTTTTTTTGGTTTTTGGGCCACACCCGGCGGTGCCCAGATGTTACTCCTGACCGGGATTCGAACCAACCTCCTCTGTTCCTGGATCAGCTGCTTGCAAGGCAAACGCTGCTGTGCTATCTCTCCGGGCCCTGTTCTTGAGTATTCTTATTAATCCTATGCTTATAGGGGCCGGGCGGTGGTGCTGGAGGTAAGGTGCCTGCCTTTGCCTGTGCTAGCCTAGGACGGACTGCGATTCAATCCCCTGGTTTCCCATATGGTCCCCCAATCCAGGAGCGACTTCTGAGCACATAGCCAGGACTAACCCCTGAGCGTCACTGGGTGTGGCCCAAAAAACCAAAAAAAAAAAAAAAATCCTATGCTTATATACCTAATGTCCCAAAATAAATAACCTTTATTTCTGATTATAGAAGTAAACAGCTCTATGTTAAAAATAATGCTTTAAGTGGGGCATAGTGATAGCACATCAGGTAAGGCATTTGCTTTGCACACGACCAACCCGGGTTTGATCCCTGACAAACCAGATGGTCCCCCAAGTCTGCTAGGAGTGATTTCTGAGCATAGAGCCATAGAGTAACCCCTGAGCTCTGCTGGCCCAAAAACAAAACAACAACAACAAAGTAATTTTTTTTTATAAAAATAGGAAAGTAAAAAGAACATAGTGAAAATCATCAGTAATTTCTACCACCAAAGGTACATCATCAAGTTTACATTATCCTAAATTGATCTTATTTTTTTAAATATAGTAGAACCATTTTGGATGTACAGAAACACTACAAAGATAGAATAGAGTTTTCTATCTTCTAATTTACCATTAATAAATTGGTGTGGTATGTTTGTTATAATTAATGCACTTCTATTGGTATGTTCTTAAGAAAAGCCTGATTTTATTCAGGCCTTCTTATATCTTTACTTCATGTCTTTTTTGTTCCTGGATCCTGTCCAATACATTTAGTCTTGGTATCTCCTTAGGTTCTTTTTGACTAAAAGTTTCTCATGTCTTCCTTGTTTTATGACCTTGAGAATTTTGAGAAGTACTGGTCAAGGCATTTGGCTTGATATTTTAGCATGCCCTCTCTTGGAATTGTCTGATTTTTTATTTTTCATGGTTAGAGTCTCATGATTTATGCTTTGGGGTAGAAAAACACAGTGATAAAAGTTTTACTTACAACATTGTTTCCAGGCTATATGCTATTTGTAAGCACTGCTGATGTTTACTTGGATTTCAATATTAGCCTTATTATCAGCATTGACCTTGATGAATTGTAGTCAGGTTTCTCTACTATAGTTATTCCCTTCCCATTTTGTGTTCTTTGGAAGGAAGACAGTTCACAGGGAGGGAGCTAGGAGTTAACCTTGAGTGTTTTGAGGCAGAAGTAAAGGTTCTGCACAAGTGTTTTAGCCTTCCTCATTTATTAAGTTAACCATTTATGTCAGAGTGGTAGACTAATATTTTTCATTTGAGACATAATTTGATACAACTGTATTGATCTATTTACTCATTGTCCATTTGGCCATTATCCTTTTGACATACACCTCTCATTACCCTATTCCTTTATTTACTCTATTACTTTATTTACCCTACTATCTTATTTCAGAAAATATCTGTCAAAAAATACTTTTGTCGGGCCAGAAAGATAGCACGGAGGTAGGGTGTTTGCCTAGCATGCAGAAGGTCTTTGGTTCGAATCCCAGCATCCCATATTGTCCCCTGAGCCTGCTAGGGGCAATTTCTGAGTGTAGAGCCAGGAGTAGCCCCTGAGCGCTGTTGGGTGAGACCCCCCCTCTCAAATACTTTTGTCTATAAATACTTCAATATATTCAAGAAGAAAAATATTTTTCAAAAAGCAACTACAGTTTCATTTGCATGATTTAAAAGCATCTCTATTTATAATCGAGTTCACCCAAATTTAGAGTGGTGAGATAGCTGATGTGCCTAACATGTACAATGCCCTGAGTCCAATTCTCTATATCATATTTTTCCTTAGATTTCTGAAAACCTTTATTTTCAAGTGATTATGGATATTCCAAAATCTCATGTACCTCCACCTAACTTCCTCTTATGGTAACTATCAAAGCTAGAAAACTGATATTGAGACAGCCTTAGAACTGAGTAGTCTACTTTCTCATGCTTTTGATTGCATGTATGTACTATGTATTTTTCTGTGTAGTTTGCTTGCTCTTGTCTAGTTTTGTGTGGCCACAACAATTGTTACAGAACTGATGTGTCAATTCAAGACTTATTTGTTGCTTCTGCACCAACTTCTGTAACAACTGTAATCTGTTTTCCCGCTTTTTAACTTAGTAATTTGGAGACAGTCATAAATGAAATGTAGTGCTTGAGAGATTGGCCTTTTTTTTTATAATGCCCAAGAGAGCTAATTAAGTCATTGCATCTATCAATAGTTCTTACTCCTTTTGTGCTCAGTAGTTTTAGTAGTTTTCCATGGTATGAAGTGACTAGTTTTATTATTTGTCCACTGGTAGGACATCTGATCATTTATAGTTTAGGCTAGAATAAATAAAACTGTCATGAACCCAATTGTGCACAGATATTTTTTTTTGTGGACCTGAGTTTTCATTTCTTTTTTGCACTGCAAAGTATTGATCCTTGCAAATTGGAGGTGTTGTGCTACACTGCTGAGCGTGATTCTATATTCACTTCTTTAGGAATACAATTCCTGTATTAGAGTTTTTAAATGGGCCATTTGAAGTTTTTTTGAAAATACATTCTAATGCCTGCCCATACTGGTAGATACATAAAGATTATTATTATTATTATTATTATTATTATTATTATTATTACTTGGTTTTTGGGTCACACCCGGCAGCACTCAGGAGCTACTCCTGGCTCTCCACTCAGAAATCACACCCGGCAGGCTTGGGGGACCATATGAGATGCTGGGATTCAAACCACTGTCCTTCTGCATGCAAGGCAAACTCCTTACCTCTGTGCTATCTCTCCGGCCCCTAAAGCCCTAAAGATGATTTCTTAAGCCACCTGTTATAAATGATAAGCATTGTTCTTTGTTTACTATATCATTCTGTTTAATTTGCATCAAGCGCAAATTATAGAAATCTCTTTTGTCTTACTGAATACTTTTGTCTATTTCATACATGATATTTTACTATATATTTCACTTTGCTAATGAGCCCATTTATTTTTATTAACATTTTTTCCTTTTCTCTAATACTAAATTTCAGTTAAAGAGATGATTCATGCAATAATTTTTTAGTTTTACTTTTTTTTTTTTTTTGCTTTTGTGGGCTAAACCGATGATGCTCAGAGTTTACTCCTGGCTATGCACTCAGAAATCGCTCCTGGTTTGGGGACCATATGGGACACCAAGGGATCGAACCTCAGTCTGTCCTGGGTTAGTGCATGCAAGGCAAACACCCTACTGCTTGCGCCAACGCTCCGGCCCCAATGATTTTTACTTTTTATCAATTCTTATGGTATGGTTGATGTTGAAGAGGTTTAATTATTGATATTCACAAGAGCTGTTGTTGGCAATTTTTTTATTCAGCATAAAATTTGGATGTTTGTTTCAAAGTTAATAATAAATAGTTTTTGAAGTGAAGATATAATTGTTTCTAATTTAGCAGCCACAGGTTCAAATATGTTCTTGTTGGACATCAAAAGTCAAAGTAAGGGGCCTGGGAGATAGCATGGAGATAAGGCGTTTGCCTTTCATGCAAAAGATCATCGGTTCGAATCCCGGTGCCCCATATGGTCCCCTGTGCCTGCCAGGAGCAATTTCTGAGCATGGAGCCAGGAGTAACCCCTGAGCACTGCCGGGTGTGACCCAAAAACAAAAAAAAAAAAAAAAAAAAAGTCAAAGTAAGAACAATATAATAATGGAGGCAAAACAGTGATTAGCTAGGGTTTTGACTCTTGAATAGACACGCAAATCTGAAAATAATGGATAAGGAAATGCTCTTTGTAAAAAACTGGAAGAAAGGTAGGATAAGGACAAAATGTTAAAACTTCTTAAATGTTAAATATTAAAGGTTCTTAAAACTGACCACTAATAACTTAGGTAACTTTTAAAATGAAATGAGCACCCAAATCTAGAACAGTTAATTTGACTCTCTAGAAGTGGTACTGAGACACTGATAATTGTTATTATCTAATTCTTTAAATTTTATTTTATTTTATTTGGTTTGGGTACCACATCCAATAATGCTCAGGGGTTATTCCTGACCTGCATTCGGGTATTACTACTAGTGACGCTCGGGGGATCAACTGGGATGTGGGGATTGAACCTGGGTCAGCCATAGCCACATATAAGGCAAGTGCCCTCTGGATATACTATCGCTCCAGCCTCTATCATTTATTTGTTTTTTTGTTTTTAATCACTGTGAATTACAGCATTGAATGTGATTGAGTTTCAGGCGTAAAATGTTCCTACACCAATCCTTTTACTAGGTGTTTATATTTGGGGGTGATGGGGCTACGCAGAGGTGTTCAGGTTTATCCCTGAGGGCTCTGCATACGGGGATTTCTCATGGCAGGGTCAGGATGCCTGGGATCAAACCCAGGTCAGTCCTATACAAGGCAAGTACCTTACCCATTGTACTTTCTCTCTGGCACTGGTATTTTAAAAGGATACCATCCAGAGGAACCCTAGTAATAGTAGAGCTGGCAGGATGCTTGTCTTGCACATGGCCAACCCCCAGTTCCATCCCTGGCAAACCATATAGTCCCCGGAGTCCTGCTAGGAGTGATCCCTGAGTGCAAAGCTTGTAGTAAATCTTGAGCACAGCTGGGTATGTCCTACAATCAAGCAAAATAATACAAAATAACCCTCCAGGTTTTTTTAATGTACAGCCAAGATCAAGAATCACTGGGGCTGGAGTCCTGGCATAGCGGGTAGGGCGTTTGCCTTGCATGTAGCTGACCTAGGTTTAGTCCCTCGTATCCTATATGGTTCCCCAAGCCTGCCAGAAGTCATTTCTGAGACCAGAGCCAGGAGTTACCCCAGAGCACTGCTGAGAGTGGGCCAAGTGCCTTAAAAAAAAAAAAAAAAAA
>PVKC010018868.1:0-19203 GCA_004027635.1 Crocidura indochinensis
ACTTCTGTAGCTGCTCATATGGTTGTCAGTTGTAGTGCTACTTATCTCTTCACGTTATATAGATTTCCCTTTAAAACACATTTTACTTGCCCTAGAGAAACTGTCTTTACATTCAGATAAAGCTTTTTGCAACTTTGCTCTTTCTTTTTACCCCTAAAAACATCAAAGAACTCGTTGGGACTAGGTAAAAGTAAAACAGAATAGCTGGATGCTTATATTCTGGAAGATATGGCCATCAATCTTTGGAAGAGCTATCCTGTGGCTTTCAGTTGATTGTCATTGGATCAAAGTCAAATTCTAAGATTACTATTACCCTGGTAAGAACTCTTGGCTATATTGTGTTGACAAGTAGAGACTGCTATACAGTCCTTTTTGAACTCTATCCCTCTTGCTCTTCATCCTCCCATTGAAACATATCACCACTGTTTGCCTGACATTTTCTGTCTATAAATTGCATGTTCTGTGTACGTTCTTCAATTGAAATACACAACATTCTCCCTCATGAATGAGTTTTTGGGGAAACTACTAGAATATGTATAAGCTTATATGTATCCTTATGTCTTCTATGCTAAAGTCAGATTATTCCTCTTTTTTAAGCAGTTTTCCAGTCCTTGCTGCTGAATATCTGTCACAAATTAAACTGGTTCATTACCAATGAAGTCTTTCTTTTCTATTCAGTTTTTTTTGTAGGGCAATAATTCTTGTAATATGAGTCCCCAAACAAAAAATAATCACAAAGGTTGTTTCAATATCCTTCTGGTAGCTTTACAACCTTTAGCATTCACTAGTCTATATTTTTGCTGCATGGTTTTTCTGCTCTGAAACCAAATGTCCTTATGTATTTGCATGTCTGGTAGTTTATATGCTAATTATATATTATATTGTTTAATTCCCAGAATTTGTTGTGTTTTTTCATTGACTTTTTGACAAATACACATGGGAATTTGAAACTTAAAAGCTTTTTAAGATGCACTGTTGCAAATACTATAATTTATTTATCAAAAATATTTTAAGCACTCTTCTTTACTTTATGACTCTGTAAACTCTGTTATAGAAACATCATTTTCATTCTTCCACTTTTTTGAATATTCTCTACAACTGCATCAAAGAAATAGTAGGTGAGGCACTTGTTTTGAGTGCTGATAACCCCATAATACCTTTAGAATGACATGTGTTTCCATGAGTTTTGCTGTGCATTTCTCTGAGCACAAAGGCAGCAGTAAGCCCTAAACACCAAAGAGTTCGGCCCTGAAAAATTCTATGCATTTTTCATTAAGTTATCATTTTTTATTTTAATTTTATTTTTGTATTCTAAAATCCCCATAATTTTATCATCACCTGCTTACTTTCCCAAACTTACTTTTATTTTCCTTTCTCCTTTTGCTTGGTCTCCAGGGAAATTTAGTTTCTGTCTTTTATTCATTTGTGCATGACAGACTATGTACCCACCACTCCCCCTGAAATGTTAGCACCATCAGTCCATTGAAACTTACAGAAAATTTAAAAAATCTCTGCCAAACCACTATTGGCTCTGGGGAAATTCTTTTGATTTATTGAGCCAATGCAATATCTGTTTCATTGAAATTTCTTAACATTTTATTGAACTTCATTTAAAACATTTATCTGACACAGGTTGAATTATCCTCATGTTGGTACAGTTCTAAGAGAAGGAAATCTGGCATGATTATCTTTGCACTACTCATTACCTCATGAACATGAACAAAATCAATAAGTACATTTTGAATTCAATTATCATTGCAATAGAAGATAGATTGAAGTTTTTTTTAATTTCAGAATGAGATCCTGCCCCATTTTACTCTCTAACACCATCCCCCATAAATTTTCAATTATTTAAAAATGTCTAAGCTAAGCATTTTTCTAGTTAGTCTCTGAAACCATGTCAGTTTAATTATGGGAGAAGAGTTGGCGGAAGAAATTCAGATTAAATTAGTGAAGCTTACAGTTAGTATCAGAACATCTTCTCTCAATCTTTATTTTCTTCCTTTATTACTTCCAGATGTTTCTTCACTCATTTCTAGGAAAGGAAACCAGCCATAGCTTCTTGATGCCGATTCAAGAACAATTCTGGAAATGGTAATAGTACAGAGAGATTTGATTAAAGGATAAGTATTAGCATTATTATTTGAAGCATGGTGATATACCCCCCTCACCTCCTATCTTGACATGGCTGTTTTCATAAGAACGACAACTTATGCCTTTTATGTATTTTTAGAACTGTGGAAAATTTTCTACCTAGTTGACATTATTAATGCTTTTTCCCCACCTTTGTTAACATCAGTTCCCAATCACTTTAATGATTAAAAGTCCATAGTGTCAGGCCTAACTGTTAGTACATCTCTAGAAGATTCCATATTCTCCTGAATGCTTATTTGTCTAACTTGACCTTTCTTTCAAGTCCTACCATTCATGAGAACACAATGATACTGAAGGTATGAAGGAATTTTCACTTGGATGAAAATTTATATTTCTTCATCCTGATGGTCCTCCCTTTCCCTCGATATGTAGTATTTCATCTTAGTGCTCCATTCTTAGTAGAAGAAGGGCATTGTTAGAATACCTCTCAATATAAAACCAATCTATTAAAACAAGCAGGAGTGAAGAAAGAAAAAGGGAAATTGGCGAAAGAAGAGAGTGATTTCCCAGGCACTGAAAGATGTTTTCAAGACAACAAACCAATAAGAGTTACACATGTGAGATAAAGAACTGATGGAGAGAATATGTATTATGCATATCTGTGTAACTCTGTTGGCAAAAATATCTATTATGCTTTTCATTGTAGCTCTGTTAGCTTATGGGGAAGTCTAAATAGAAACTAGAGATTATTGAAGAACTTCTCAAACATCCATTTCACATTTCCTGTGGATGTTCCCACTGGCTGTAGGCAGCAGAGCTTAGAAAGTGTTGCTAAATCTGATTTATGAACTGGTTTAAAGATATATAACACTATCCCCTTCCCCACTGTAATGCTGGGTTAAATGTGTGTTTAATGCAGAAATGCACTTTGGGGCATGTAATAGGATTGCAATACACTAATAAAATATTTTATAAGGAAGCCAAGAATCATTGCCTCAACACACTATTCTCTTTATACCTTTGTCTGCAAAGTAAAAGCCCATGTTTCAAGCTTACAAGAAATGGGAAGAGTAATCAAATGTGATTTTTTGACATCATGTTATTATGTAGAATGTTTAGGAAAAGGAACATGTCTTCATGTGGTTGACAATGTAGAAGCTGCTGAATGCAGAGTAATTCTGGTGACTTCTGATTTAACTTTTTTTTAACTGGTGACTTCTGATTTAACTTTTCTCCTGTTTACTGTTCAAGTACTTGGTGGTTGTAAGAAAAACAACCTGGATATGATCCCAGAGAACTCTGATTAAAACCTACCCTACCCCTCCTCAGGCTTTGGGACAGTGACAGGGACTGAAGGACTCAGGAGAGAGGTGGTCTACCTTTCCCAACCTCCCCATCAAGATTCACTGTAAACAGAGGCTGTGAGAGTTCAGGAACTCCTGATGACAAGGGTCCAGGTTGCAGAGTTACAGTAACCTTAAGGACCAACTTGACAGCTTCTTTATCTCATGCCAGTTATCCTTGCCATAGTTGACTGCTATATAGCTATCTGTCCAGCACAAAGATGTCCTAGGAAAAGGTCTCTGAAAGGAACATAAGGGACATCTTTCTTACATACTCTGAGTAAAAAAATTAAGATCCAATAATTGATGAAGTTTTTCACAGCAGAGTTGTTTAGGTGTCTAATGTTCCAATACTAGTCCCCCAATAAGAGGGGCACTTCCATCAAGGTTCCCAGGCTTCCTCCTACTTTCTAGCCTGTCACTTTGGTAGGCATATAACAAATTCATTTCATATTTTTGCTCCAACAAAATTAAAGTGAATGGCAAATGGAATTACTCAAAAAAAATCAATAAAATCAAACGTGTGACAATTGATTGCTAAGTGATTTTAACCAAGATAAACAAGGCATTAATCCATCATTGAAAATGCATAAAATCTGGGGCCAGCGAGGTGGCGCTAGAGGTAAGGTGTCTGCCTTGCAAGCACTAGTCAAGGAAGGACTGCAGTTCGATCCCCTGGCATCCCATATGGTCCCCCCAAGCCAGGGGCGATTTCTGAGTGCTTAGCCAGCAGTAACCCCTGAGCATCAAATGGGCGTGGCCTGAAAAACCAAAAAAAATGTATAAAATTCTTTAGCAAGCTAAGAAGAAACATCTAATAGAGAGAAACCATGGGACATTAGCGAGTGCTTTTAACTCAATGCTAGTTTTTGGGAAGATTTTTTTTTGTTCTTTAGGGAAGCTCTTTTAGTGCTTCCTGCCAGACTGCATTCAATATTATAAATTCCCTAAGCTGTTGTCTGCCCATGAATTTCAGTATTGTTCCCTCAACTTTGAATGATAATGTAGCTTCATAGAGTATTCTTGGTTAGGTGTTTCATTGATTTTTTTTAAATATCAAATATATATGTTTTAGTATATGTATTTACACTTTTCAGTACATGAAGTTTCATTCATGTAGATCCACTATACATTCTTTGTATCTAAGTTCCTTTTTGGATTTTCCTGCTTTAAGCATTCTGTCTCTTCCTTTAGATTTTGTCATTTTCACCATAATGTGTCTTGGAATTTTCCTCATTGGATCTATTTTCTCTAAGAATCTTTTGACCTCTTGGATATCAGTGCCTGTAACCCTCATTTCTGGAACTTGACTTATTTTCTGAACTATAGTTCCCTCATCATATTTCCCTTCCTTTGTTTTGAGGACTCACATCATTCTTATGTTGTTCCTCTTCAACAATATCCACGGTTATCCAATATGGATATGGATTGGATATGAATATCCTATATGAATACCCAATTCAGCTATTTTCAGACTATTTCCCACCTTCTGCTGTTTTATATCTGTTTCCTCCTTCCTGTCTTGGAGTTCCTCAATCTCTTGCTCAGATTCATTTATTCTGCTATTCATAGCTTTTATTGAGCTTTCAATATTATTTAACAATTTTTTTATTTCTGATTGTAGTAGTTTTATTTTTTATTTAGACTCATACTATGTGCTATGCTGACTACCTGTGCTATCACTTCTTTGAGCTCATTGAACATCCTTGTCTTAATACTAAAGATAGTTGATGATTTTCTAGTGTTGTGGATGGTTTTTTAGTATTCTTGTTGTGCCAAGAGTGACAGGAAGAACAATTGTGAGTAAAGAGTATAACTGAGTACTTCTTTTGTACAGTCACATTAGTTGCTGCAATGTAGGAGAAAAAAAGTTACTCTACTTCCTTTAATGATTATGTCCCAGTAATATCAGTCAAAGACAAGAGTCATTTAGAATGGTATAGTTAACCAGCAAAAAGTTTGTTTTTGTTTTACTTTCCAAGCCAAACTCTGTTTACCTGTTGCATTTGTCTCTGCACATATTTTGGTCTTGGCTTTAGTGATCTGAGTCACTATGGTTGACTCAAAACATGTATGGGACCTCATGCTATCACTGGGCCTCTATCGATAGAGGGTATAAATGATACCCCAGTCTTCCTTTAAGATCTAAGAGATCACTGTTTTATTCTAGAGGCCAAAGAAAGATTGTCTAAGACATAGGGCAGGTTGTGGGGGAGAGAGGATTCCATCAGTAATTCTTTAACCCCATCTACTTCCCAGTTTAGATATCTCCCATGTGACGCGATTTCTGTTTTTAATATACATCTTCATTTAAAATGCTTATATCTGGGGGAATCCCAGGTCAAATAAAACACTATGGTTGGGACCATGCAAAATCACCCCACATGCCATATCTCCAACCCCAGATGAACGCGTCTGAATCAGGGTCATGCATGAAATAATGCAAAACGGGCTGAGTAGTAAACCCACCCAGGTTTGGGGGTAAATCCAAGTTAGAAACAAACATACAAAGAAACCCGGCATGATTCTTGTTTTTGGGTAAAATAAAGTGTAACCCAACAGGAACACAATGATTAATGATAAAACAAGCAGCCTTGATAGCTGAGAGAAATTTTAAAATAGAAGCCGAAGAAAATTAATTTCATCATTAGAGATTTGTTTGCACAGGATTAGGATGTAGAAAGAGTCAAGACATGAGACTAGGTTTTTCTGCTTTGATTTAACTGTCTTAAACTGGTCCACTCTTCCTTATCTAGTTGAAATTTCAGACTCCCTCCTCACCCCGCTCCCCAATCCTTCATTGCTATTCTGAGAAGAGACATGGTGAAATTGATACAATATAAAGTACTGCTATTATTCTGATGTTAAATTGTTTGGAACACACTTCTAGAACCTTAATAACATACACAGGAACTCTAGTTTTTATATAAATCTGCAATATTTTATAATTCTTTCCTTCAATATTGTTTGGTCTTTCCTTTATGGTTTTATATTTAGTCTATTTTCTGTCTCCCTTGCCTTGGGTTTTGTTGAAATTTTTTATGTATTCTATTCAGTGGATGTTGTCAGCTTCTCAGGTGATAAGTTTCAGGTTTGCAAATAGTCTCTAGTTTGAATGGAAAAGATATTAGAGAGAAATGGCTTTTAGACATGAAACCATAGAAGTCCTGGATGAAATTATGCCATCTCATTTTCTGGAAACTTTCTGCACTGAAGAGGACAGAGGTACACTTGTTACTTAAGGTCCATATTTACAGAAGTACATTACATTTTGTGATAAATACCAAGCCTCTTGGTGTCCATGGTCATCTTCTTGTATGGCTACATTGGTTTATATTCCTTTCTAAGACTGTGCTTCCAAGACATGATTAAATATTAGAATATTTCTCAGCTTCTCCCTCCATGTCAGATACTAGGTTAATAACTTCTATCACCACAACATAGTCCTACTTGTTGGTTCCTGAAATTTAGAGGTGGCATTTCAATTCCTAGCATTCCATATGGTCCTCCGAGCCTGCCAGGGGCGATTTCTGAGTGCAGAGCCGGAGTAACTCTTGAGTGCTGCCAGGTGTGACCCCAGAACAACAACAACAAAATAGAAATTAACATTAAATTAGCTTTTCTGTGAACCTAAGAGCAGCCATGACAGGCTGCAGTTTAAAAGTATAAAACCAGGCCTAAAAAGATCAACCAGTTCCTGGAACCAGACCCCATGGAAATATTCAAGGAACTGGCCTGCTGGTCAGATATTGGTGGCCAAACAGCAGTGGACAGTTAGTCAGATGACACCACACCCTGGATCTGGAGATGTGTGATCACCCCTCACTGAGCTGACAACCCCCCATCACCAGTTGTCTGATGCCACATTTGAACTACAACCAATCCTACCCCAACCTTGTATTAAGAAACAATACTTTAAAAAAGATCAATACTCGAAGGCAGGGATCCCTTAAACTGAGCCATGGGTCAAACCCATGTCAGTCTCAGGCAAGGAAAATGCCCTACCTACCTGTTCTGTTATTTGTCCAGCCACCTCATATTCCCGTTATATAGTAGAGAAAAGTGGCTCAAAGTCTTGACCCACCAGGATCAGATTGACAGTAGCGAGTAGAAGAGACTTTCTTCCCTTGAAGATTGTTCTAGAAAAAGATGCCAGCCTTTCCATCCTGATAAGCACGTGTGACTAAAGACCTTGACTTCATCGAAGCTTCCAATTAGTGCTTGGTCTTTCTGATTGTCACGGTTTCCATTGTTGACCTTACCATAACTGAAAACTAAAACTAAAATAAAAAAGATATAGAGATAAGATTGCTATAAAGGCGAGTTATTTGACACTCGCCATAAAATATTATTGTTGTTTCTCAGTCTGATCCCGGAGGGCTAGTTAAACCTAAGAGACACTAATTTTATATGTCAGGCCAATAGAAGAACCCAACAGAAGATCAATTTAAATGGGCATTTATTCATGGATTTTTATTTTTAAAGAGACACAGGCAGAATAAACACTATTTCATAGAAGAAACAGTAATATGTTTCTCCTTCTGGTTCCTGCTTTCATTCTATTTGATCCTCACATGCTTGGTGAAAAAGATCAAGGAAAGTCGGTGTATTTCTTTTATCACTGGTAGCAAATACTTCCTTTTCCCTTTTAACTAATCACTACATGAATATTTTAACGCGTATATTTACTTACATGTAATTCACAGCCTTGGGCTCTTATCTACTCTTAGAGTAAACAACAAATAAGTAAAAACATCCACATTATTTTATAGGCTGAAGAGGTTTTCAATCTTTTACAAAGTACTTCCTAGTGTCTTTGCTCCAAATAATATATGATTTTTGTTTTGGGATCACACTGGCTTATTCCTGACTACTTAGGGATCACTCCTCCTGGCACAGTTTGGGGGCTCGTATGGGATGCCAATTATTCAACCTGTTTGATCACACATAAAGTAAGAGCCTTACCTGCAGTGCAGTATTATTACTCTGGCTCCCCAAATGATATTCTTGATGACTTTATGTACTTTTGAGGTTTACCATAGTTTTCTGCTTTCAAATGTAGCAATTCTTAGCAGTATAGCCTTATCCCTTTTAGGAAGACTTTTACTTTCAGGAAGTGCCTGTTTATATGAATGATCAGTTATCTAATCTAAGTGACTCCATAAATGATTAATATCAGTTTGGGATTATGAATTATGAATTCATTTCTATTCTAGTTCACTAAAATGCACTATACTACAATATGGCACAGTAGAATTTAATATTTGATTTTAAAAGCTTTTTTTTTTGGCCTTTATATAAGGCTACACTCAGCAATGCTCAGGACTTACTCTTGACTCTGTGCTCAGGCCTGGGGGACCATATGAGGTGCCAGAGATCTTATCCTATTTGATCACATGGAACCACATGGAACGCAAAAGCCCTACCTGCTGTACATTAGCCCCAATTCAGAATTTAGTATTTTAAAATCAGAACATTGCATTTTAACTCTTTTATTTATTATACTAAGATGATAGATTTCCTTTTCTCCTGTTACAATACTCTTTATATTCCAGTCCTGAAACTCAAGTATTAACCTGTACTTACCCTCCCATTCTATTTCAAGCCATTTCATCAGTTCCCTAGACCTGCCAACTTCAATATTAATGACAATTACCTTTCCTTTTTATTTTTATTTGCATCTTCAGGGGGCTCTGTTTTCCCTGCTTTTTGAAGTCACTGTTTTCCTCAGTCTATGTCTGTGCTCCAGAACTGTCAAGGTCTCTTAGCAAATCCAAAGCCTGACAGGCAGGTCTAGCTACAGTATCCTTTTCTACCACTCATTCAGCTCACACCCAAGCCCATATATTTTCATAAATCTTTTGTGCAACCTTGGATTTACAGCTTTATCCATGCTATTGCCTCAGTGGAAGGGTGCTTATCTCCTTTCAGTCATGTAACATGTATCTCTTGCAGCTTATTTCCCATATTCTGTATAAGTCAAGACTGACCCTTCAAAAAAATCTTTTTCACCTATTTTGCTGCAATACATGGCTTTTTCCACATAATGCTTTGAGGTTTAAATTATTCTTTATACGCAGGTATTTCCTATCTTTCCTGCAAATTGATGATGTGATGATGTGCTTATTGTCAGGGTTGTTTCTTATCCCCGCAGCTGTCATAGCACACTCCTCCATAGCTCTGACTAAACTGTTGACAAGTTGCATACAAACAACATACATCCTCAGCATAAATTAATTATATTGGGAAAACTACGTGCATAGACTTTGAAAAATCAATAAAAAGAATTTGCATAAATATAATTCCTCATCAATGGCATATAACTCTTTAGGCACTCAATAAACTGGAAAAAACAAATGACACTCCATTAATTGGTTTCAATGAGTTTGGCGATTGATGATATACTCAAACATGATCACAGACTCAAATATCTGATAGAGAAACATAAACAAAAGCTGCTGTAGTGTGATGTCCTTGAATTCCAGGTCCAGCCTTTTCTTTTGCATTATTCTTTTCCTTTTTTGTGTGACACTATTGAGGCTATCAAAGGCATTCATGGAATATAAGTGTTCCTGCTTAGGAGTCAGAGAGATAGGTAAGGTTTAGGTTGCATGTAGGTTTGTTCTTTATCATCTCATAGAGCCAGAGTCAAATTTTGTAAACAAATTCTCCATGCACATCGCTTATATCTTATTTTGAAGTAAATATATATTATAAATATATAATGGGAGCAAATACTATATTTAAAATGAAGAACAAGTAAGATTAAATAAATTAACCATTATTTCAATAGGAACTATGGGACTACTTTGGTGGGATATAGTGAAGACAGTGAGGAGGAGTTAAGAGACAGGTAGGAGAGGAGTCAGAAAGTGTGGAGTACATCCCAAATACGTGCATTGCATACTGGTATGACATAGCTACTAAGCAGTACAGGTAGTGGGGCAAAAATACCTACTGGGCAGAATATATGTGCTCACTGGACCATATATGGTCCCTGGCTGTAATTTGAAAACCCCTGATAAGGGGTCTCCAGAGCATGTTAGGTGTAAATCCTGAGTACAGAGCCATGAGAAATACCTGAGAATTCCAGGTGTGGCCCAAAAAACAAAAACAAACAAGCAAACAAAAAGGCAAATGTCCTACAGCTGTGATATCTCTCAGGCTCTGAGAAATGGTGTATTAATGGGAGGTGTTTGTGGAGGAAGAGAGTCACATTATCACATAAATATGTCAGTGTATAGATATGTCGCTGTTTAATATTCTGTCTTTTTTGGAAAGGGGACCTCCAAAGTACTGTTCAAGAGACTCAGGGCCATCCCTAGTGATATTTGACAGATGCTCAATATAAGGAACAGAAGATAAAGTGTGTCTTATACCATGCAGTGTCATAGATTATCTGGGTTACCCTAGAGGTACTCAGAGACCTCCAAAACAAACACAGTGATGCTTGGGAGGCCACATGATGCCAAAGGTTGAACCAAGGTGTGTACGGTTAGTGCTCTTCTATCTCCTCATCACAGTCCTGACTTTCTATCAAGTTGCCTGATAAGTTGAAGCAGGGTTTGATATTTTGTTCTTGGTCTCCCCCAACTAGTATATTAACTGAAGATGTGTTCTAGTCATTTCTGAATCCTCAAGGATTACAGACAAGAAATATAAGGTGTGTAATTTGGATGCAGAATTTGCCTCCCATTGTTTTCCTCGATGTATGAGAAAATAATATTTTCCCCTCTCCTATGTGTACAGTAAGTAGATTACTTATGTTAAGTCTGCAGCCAGCTTTGGAAAATATTAAGGGATGATAAGAATAGAACATTATGGGACCAGAACAATAGCACAAAGATAGGGCATTTTCCTTGAATGTGGCTGACCTGATTTTGACCCCCAGCATCTCATATAGTCTTCTGAGTCATTCAGGAGAGATTTATTTTTTAGTGCAGAGCCAGGAATAACCTCTGAGTGCCACCAGATGTGGCCTTAAAACCAAAGAAACAAACAAAAAGAACAATATATGCAAGAAAGAAGAGAAAGAAACTTTAAATACCCAACCATCTTCCTTCTTCTACTCACAAGGAAGACTATATTAGACCCAAAGGTCAAACAGAACTAGATAGTCTCTAGGGTGCTAAGCTTATGCTCCTCCTAGTGATTTAAGAAATTACATTCAATATTTCTTAAATACAGGAGAGAGAAATCACATTTATTCCTGACCCTGAGTCAGCAGTTGTTCTCAAATAGGTATGATTTTTTTTAACTAAAAGAAGACATTAAACAATGACTAAGAACATTTTGACATTTTGTGTGTGTGTGTGTGTGTGTGTGTGTGTGTGTGTGTGTGTGTGTGTGTGTGTGCGTGTGTGAAAATGTGGTGTGTCTGTAAGTGAAATAGATAGAATATGGAAATGCTGCTAATCACATTGAAGAGCCCAGGAAAGCTTCAAATGAAAATAAGACAGTGAGATCCTGCTTTAGGGTATTATTCAATGTATAGTAGGTCAACTGGGCCTTCAGGCTTCATTTTTCTCTGGATTCTATGTGCTCACATAGAGTTGATTCACAAACTTTCAAAAAAATGCCAACTTGTGTTTTGAAAGAATTATTATTTTATTTCCCTGGGACTCAATCACATGAGAAAATTATTAGGTTGACAGCACATTCCATTGAAGCGTTCAGTAATGCGTGCGGTTCTCGTGGGGAGGAAAGGCTTAAAATGAGCTTCACGGAGTATCAGTGTGACTTCTACTTACTGGCAGGAAGCCAGCCAGGGTTAACACCCTCAGCATCTAGTCAAGTCTGACAGGGCTGTCGGCTCCATTGTCAAGGCTGCTGCCTACACAATTACAGCATGTAGTCAGCCTTAGTGTCCCACAAAAGAAAAGTATTGTAGCAGGTAACTGCTTCCCAGATCCCTGCTGTCAGAGAAAATAAGCAAGTTAGAACTCCTCCCTGATCCTGATGCCGAGCATTTTCAATGGTGCCTATTCACACATCTTCACACAGGCGCTACTCAAGGTTTCCCTCTGGCCCAGGGTTCCAGCTAGCTTGTGACCTTGTCTTAGGTGACTCCATATTGATTCAAGCCTGAAGTGACTGCTGAGGAATAAGTCTTGTTGCTCCCCCATCATAAAATGTTGGATTATTATCAATATGCTGTCAGCCTTCACATCACAGTTAGAAAGGGAAATGACATTTTCTTTCAGGCAATCCATTGAAGATGATCTTCAACCAAGACCCCCTAACGAGCTCCACCTCTTTCTTTCCCTTCGTGCCTTTGGCTTTTCCAGTCATGCGAGTATTTTTTTTTAAACAAGAACTTCCTTTGAGATCATAAACAGGAACCTTTATTGCTCCATCTTATTGCTCATGTAATTTTATGGTAAAGTTTGTTTCAACCTTACTGTTTTACCCAAATTCCTTCCCTTTCCCTACTCTTAGCTTCAGCTTAAATGTTGAAGCCTTTGCTTCCCATATAGTAGCTACTCTTTTTTAAATCCAGGGTTGGAATATTTTTTAATATCTTTATTTAAGCACCATGATAACAAACATGTTAATAGTTGGGTTTCAGTTCTAAAAACGAATACCCATGCAGCACCATGCAACATTCCCACCACCAATGCCTCTCATCTTTCTCCAACCAAACTCCCTGCCTGTATTCGAGACAAGCATTCTATTTCTCTCACTACCACTGTCATGATAGTTGTTGGTGTAGTTATTTCTGTAACTGAATTCACCACTCTCTGTGGTAAGATTTATATTATGGGCCAGTCCTTCCAGCCCTCATCTCTATTGTCTCTGAGTGTTATTCCAATACTGCCTTTAATTTTTTTAAATTCCACGGGTGAGTGAGACTATTCTGTGTCTCTTTCCCTCTGATTTATTTTACTCAGCATAATAGTTTCCATATTCATCCATGTGTAGGAAAATTTCATGACTTTATTTATAGTATTCCATTGTGTATATGTACATATTTTATCCTTTTAGCCTTTTCCCCATTTCTAACCCTTGATAATATCTACCTTCTAAATTATAAATGCTAGTTTTCTTTTGAAAACCTTCTTATTATGTCACCTTTTATATGTTATTTACCCAAGGAGAAAAAATCCATAATCCTATGATTGACAAGTGGATTCCTTTATAATCTGGGTCCTGCCTCCCCTTGTAACATCATAAATGACCTCTCTAATCTTTTAAGAAAAGTTGATAAGTTGTCCTAAAAATGATTTTGCTTAGCCCCGCATTTTCTTGCATTATTGATTTTCGACAGAAAAGCGTCATTTTTCTTCTTCATCAAACTCTTATTGATACGGAGTGATAAACCTCATATTATACAACATCTGAAAAGACTACCTGACTCTCCTGAGAGAGGATAAAACTAGCCACTTTCTCCAAGAAGCCAGCTTTCGACAGAAATCATCATGCAGGAGGTTTCCTGGGAATTATATTGATTCTGAGAATGAATAACTGTGTAAATTGGAAGGCTGGAGGGAGACAGAGTCATCCAGAGGGAGATGAATGTAATAAGGTCTTTACAAAGGTCTCCAGATTTTTATTTGGGGGTGGTAGAATCAACCTGGGTTTAGAGTTGTCCTGAAGTGAGAGGGTTGTGTTTGTGGGGTTATTTTTTGTTTGTTTGTTTGTTTGTTCTATCTCCAAATGCTGGCCAACATGCGATGCAGTTTATTTCTAGAAGCAGTATGCCTAGGGCAGGTAGGATCTCCACTTTAAGCTTTAGATAACTTGTTTTTTTGATGAAAACCCGAGAAGAAGGAGAAAGTGTCCAGATAGCAAGACTTATGACACTCACTGCAATAGTCATGCTACCTGCTCCTCCTTATTTATAAACTTGGCATTTCATACTTCTAGTTGTTTCCATCTTTCGATTGCTAACCAAAGATGATGTATTTGAATGGAATCAGTTCAGGAGTTGAGTTCTGAAATCAGGAGCCAGTGAGATTAAAAACCATGATGCAGCAGAAGCAGATTTTGCAAACTTTTCTTCTAATCTATGTAAAAGTGTCGCTGTCATATGTGATCAAGGATAGCATTGGTCTACCTGTTATAATCTTAATGACATTATAATCTTAATGAGTGTTTGATTCCCAATAATTATAGTTAGTAGAATTCCAGAAAGCCTATAATATGCTGTGTTTATTTTTCTCATCAAGAAAGAACCAAAGGTTTTCCGTAGTGCTAATAGCACACCACTGTGCAGTTTTAAGAAAGAAATGGTAGACACAAATCTGGAAAAAATGAATGAAAAACAATATTGCATAAACAGTTTTTATTTAAGCTAAATTTCCAGTATTCAGTTGCAAGGGGAGTTACCAAACTTATGTATTGTTTAGCAACATATTTAGTCTTTCTCTTCTTTATCTATAATCAATATTGTAAGATCAAAGGTATTTACTGAAGCAAGAATGTTGTGGCAGTAGAATATAGTTTATATTGTTTTGTTAATATATACTATATAATGTGTTCATTATAATTAATGAAATCTTCAGTACATGTAATTCAGGATTGTTATAACAATAGATTTAGTATGGCACGCCATTACTCATTTACTATTTATACTTTCCTCATGAGTCGTTTGATGTAAGCATTAAGATTATTTTATCTTGAACAATGCCGGGCTTACTTACAATTTCAAAGTTAAATTTAAGATAGCTTTTTGCTTCTGAGCCACATCCTGCAGTGCTCAGAGTTGATTCCTGGCTCTGTGCTCAGGAATCATTCCTTGCAGAGTTTAAGGATTATATGAAGTGCCAGAGATAAAATCAGGATAAATTATGTGCAAGGCCAAGTGCCTTACCCACCATACTATCTCTACAGTTCAAATATGAGATGCCTTATTTCTAATTCTCACTCATTTTATTTGCTTGAATGTAGAAACAGGAAAACTAAACTTTTTTAGACATTTAAACATGTTGAATTTTCATAGGCATCAAGCACCACTCTTTTTCACTTTAGGTAAATGATCATGTATCTTCAAATTACCAAATTATTCTTAACAAAGCCCTGAAGTGATTTAATGAACCAAGTAACATTTATGATACCCAGAAACTGAAAAATATAGACCTTCTCTTCTGGAACTTGGAGAGAGATTGTAGCTCTGCTGAATTCTGGATTTTATACTTCTAGACTCCAGAACCTCAAGGTAAGAAAATGTCTGAGCTTAAGACCAGGAAACAAAATCATAGTTTGGCTCCCTATTACATGTCCTTCAAAATATAACAGTTCTCATGCATAGTGTCTCCACTATAATCTATAGATATTTGAAGTGTAAATATCAGTCAGTTCAATATGGACAATTTCGTGAAGGTTTTGAATGACCATGATCAGGACATTTGTCAGTTCCTATAGCATCACAATGCAGTTGAGTGCAATTGCATCTAGTGCAGTCCAGCAAGGTTGAGGAAGGATGGATGGAGCCCAGTTTGTGAAGAATGTACACTTTCCTCTTCCACACCACTTGGACGTCACACCTTGGTCCATCAAGAGAAAGCAGTCTCTACACTTGAGCTAAGACATCTTAATACCTTGTGTTGTTATAAAGACCAAGACATTGAAACACCAACCTATGACTTATTGCATAGCTAAAATGACTTTATAGTTTCCTCACTTATTTAGTGAATCAGAGAACACTTGGTCCTTCAAGGTAGGCACTGGATTGACACTAAACTGTATTTATTTAGAAGACGATATTAAGGAGCCAGAAAGATAGCACAACAGTAGGGCATTTGCCTTGCAAGAAGCCAACCCAGAACCGACAGTGGTTTCAATCCTGGCATCCCATATGGCCCACCATGCCTGCCAGGAGCCATTTTTAAGCACAGAACCAGGAATAACCCTGTGTGTGGCCCCAAAACTAAAAAAAAAAGAGGAGACAATATCCATATGAGTATATTTTTATTATCCTTCAAGTAGTTCCTCTTCTGAGCCATGGAAATGGCATAAATGGCAGAATCAATCCCTAGAATCCCATGATCTGCCCTTCTCAAACCTGCCTAGGAACTACTCATTTCCCTCAGTATTTGGTATGGTCACTATATGAAAATCTTTCTCCTAACCTCAGCCTATTGTCAGGAACAAAAGGATAAATGTTAAAATGTACAGTATTTGACAGATGAAAGCAAAATGAAAATGTAAACCATAGACAATGGCATTACTAGAGTTTTGTTTGAGGAGGAAAAAATGACAGAGCATTTTATAATTATGATTGCTATTCTTTTTGTTTTGTTTTATTTGTTTTGGGGCCACACTCGGTGTTGATCAGGGGTTACTCCTGGCTATGCACTCAGAAATCGCTCCTAACTTGGGGGACCATATGGGATGCCAGGGGATTGAACCACAGTTCATCCTAGGTCCGTCCAAGGCTAATGTTCTACCTCTGTGCCACCCTCCAGCCCCATGAATGCTATTCTTAAGATTCAGTAATGTTTTTCCTGCAAAAACAAACAAATAAAAAAAGAAGTATAAATTCAGTGAACTTTTAATTCATCTTTAAATAAAGGGCATCTTCAGAGAAGCAAAAAAAGAAAACCCTTATTCATAAATACTCAGGGAAAAAAGGTACAAGTCAGAACTTCACTGATACAATGCAACCAAAAAAATTCCCCAAAATGAAGATTCTAAAAATTTTTCAACCCATTAATTTTTAAGCTTAAATTTGAACATTACTATTAATTTCTACTCATCCCTCTATTATTATTATTATTATTATTATTATTATTATTATTATTATTATAGTCGTTATTTGAGAAAAAATTTTTCTCTATATTAAGGACTTGGTCACAATCATTTCCACGCTGGAACAAAACATATTCCAAGATAGAGACAGGTCCAATGATCCAATGATTTCTATGAATACATGGATTTCCAGAGAACACAGATCCAATGAGAGCTTTTCATTCTTTTAGTTTAGGTCCATGCTCAGCAGCCCTGCACTTTGTGGAATTATCCCTCTCTCAGAAAGTTGAAGTCATTGAACCCTGTGATTCTAAAAGTTATTATTTACACACTTTAGTAGAGAACTTACATTATTATATTGTCACTTCTCAGGCATATGTCCCTTCCACAAATAGAGTGTTTCTATCTCCTCTTTTGCTCAGCAAAAGAACAAAAAAGTGGACTCTGACAGTTTCTCAGAACAAATAAAAGAGATGGAAAGGAACTACTGAGGACAGAGAGTAGGCAGAAGAAAATTAGGTTTGTACAAGCTTAAAACAACTATTCATTTGAATTGAGACCAGAAGGACAAACGATGTTTAAAAATGGTTGCAGGGGCAGGATAGATGACACAGCAGTAGGGTATTTGCCTTTCATGTGGTCAATCCAGGACAGACCTCAGTTTGATCCTTGACATCCCATATGGTCTCCCAAGCCAGGAGTGATTTCTGAGCCCATAGCCAGGAGTAACCCCTGAGTATTACTAGGTGTGGCCCAATAACAAAAAATAAATAAATAAAATAAAAATGGTTGGGATAGGACTTTCTACCTTTGCTTATTAATATGCTAGGGATGTCCATAAAGATGAGAAATACTTATTTTGATTTTTTAGGGCTCTCTTGGGTTACTTTTATTAGGACATTAAGAAACAAAATTAACTTAACATGAATCTGCTTCATCAAAGTTCTTTTGAACATAATTTCCATTTTAAAAAAACTCAGGGCCAAGAATATAAAAGTTGTAGATTACTTCATTAGCTATTAAAGGAATTCCCCAAAGCACTTCTGTAGAAAACATCGGTAGTTCTTTGCATAAGATGCATTGACTCACTTACCTCCAAATAGTCACCTTGTGGTTTGCACCATTCTCAAACAATCATAATTATTTTTGTGTATGTACATGTAGACTCAAACATCATTTTATTTTGTTTTTATCACTTTCTAAACATGATTATTTTTAAATGTGGGATATAAAGAAACATAATGGTGGAATAACAAATACCCAAAGATTATGGAAATGAAGAGCAGGAGAACTAATTGACCTTCAGTAGTAAGCAAGTCTCTTGAGGAGGTTGGAGGATAGGACTGGTATGAAGAGTGTGAAATGGTGGAGAAAACACCTATAGTGTTAGAAAGCATTCAACCAGGAGGAGGCAGTGGTACTGAAAGTTGGTAAGGTTTTGAACTATCCTAGTTTTTAGCCAGGACTCATCAAGAATTATAGTCAAAAAATTTCCCTCTGCCCAACTTGTCTTTCCAACTCCAACTGCTATAGGACAGAGGACAGGGTGTGTGATATGGGGGTAGTGGTTGTTTTGCTTTTGTACAAAAACCATATACTTATCTTTGTCTTACTCAAACTTACCAATAGCTTTTCTGTTAGGTTACACCTTGTCTTTACCCAAAACAAAGGCATTCTCCCAACTTCCGTGTTCTCTTCACCAAGCTCTTTCTTTGATTTGTAAAAGTCTACCTGGATAGATACCTGTAGAGTATTTTATATTTATTTTATGTATTGTATTTATTTTGTATTAATAAATAATAAAGTTTGAAGGGGGAGGCCAAAGGAGACAGTTGGAAAGTGACAGTTGGAAAGTGACAGTTGGAGAGAAAGGATAAAAGGGGGGAGGGGACAGACGGAAGGGGGAGACTGAGAGAGACTGGGAGAAGGAGAGGGAAGAAGGGGCTGGCAGGGAGAAAGAAATTAGGATATAAAGAGAGACTATTAGAGAAAAAGAATAAGAAATATGGTTATACACAGAGAAGAAGATGCAGTAGATTTACAGTATAGATAAAGAGAAATTAGGAGAGAAAGGGAG
>PVKC010018869.1:0-19381 GCA_004027635.1 Crocidura indochinensis
AAAAAAAAAAAGTGGGGTAACACCAAACCCTACCACTCCTTTTTCTGGTTTTGTTTTGTTTTATTTTTTTTCCGTTTTTGATATTATTTTCCTTCTCTATTTTTTCCACTTCTTTTTCACTCTTGTGGATATTATTTGGTGATTTTTTAATTTCATTTTCTTTTAGTAGTTGATACCAAATTTTTTTCCTCTTATCCTTAACCTTTCTACCGCAAACAGAATAGCATAACTTGAATCATTCAGCCTCATAAATAGAGGGGAGAAAAGGATGTAACCAGGACCAGTCATATGAACATGTAGTGTAAATGAAAAATGACCAGACTGGACCACCAAACAGGATAAATACCCAACCTACAGCAAGCTGTAAAGTGGAGACCAGTTACACTAGTATTCTGGGGTGGGGGGTGAGTAAAGGAGGGAGATATGGGAGACATGATGGGAATGGGAGTGGAGGGAGGACGGGAGGACAACACTGGTGGTGGGAATGTCCTTCATTCATTGTCACTATGTACCGTAAATAATCCTGTGTAATGAACTTCAGTCATAATAAAAATAAAAAAAAAGAATGGGTGTTGGACCTTAGCAAATGCTTTTTCTGCATTCATTGATATGATAATATGTTTTTTGTTTTTATTTTTGTTGATATGGTGTATTATGTTGATTGATTTATGGATATTCAACAATCCTTGCATTCCTGGGATGAAACCTACTTGGTATTGGTGAATGACCTTCTTAATGATGTATTGATTTCTATTTGCCAGAATTTTGTTGAGGATCTTTGCATTGTGTTCATCAGGGATATTGGTCTGTAATTTTTTTGGCAGTATTTCTGTCTGGTTTTGGTATCAATGTGATGTTAGCTTCATTGAAACTATTTCAAAGTGTTCCTGTTTCTTCAATTTTGTGAAAGAGCCTGAAGAGGACTGGTAGAAGTTCCTCTTGAAAGTTTTGAAAGAATTCATTAGTGAATCTATTTGGGCCTGGGCTTTTGTTGTGGGAATATTTTTGATCACCATTTTAATTTCCTCAATAGTGATGGGCTGTTCAGATATGTCACCTCATCCTTATTTAACTGTGGGAGGTTATAAAAATTCAAGAATTTGTCCATTTCTGCCAGGTTCTCATGTTTCATGGTATAAAGTTTCTCAAAGTAGTCTCTGATTACCCTGTGAATATCTGCAATGTCTGTAGTGGTTTTCTCCTTTTCATTTTTAAACCGGCTTATCAAGTTTCTCTCTCTTGATTTGTTTGTGAGTTTTGCCAATGGTCCATCAATCTTGTTTATTTTTTTAAAGTACCAACTTTTGCTTTCATTGATCTTTCAGATTGTTTTCTGGATTTCCACTTCATTGATTTCTGCTGTAAGCTTTGTTATTTCCTTCTGTCTCCCCATTCTTTTTGTTCCATTTGTTGATAATTTTCTAATTTTATAAGCTGTGTCATTAGCTATTCATGTAGGCTCCTTCTTCCTTCCTGATGTGTGCTTCCAAAGCTATAAATTTTCCTCTCAGTACTGCTTTTGCTGCGTCTCATAAATTCTGATTTGTATCTTTATTGTAATTTTTTTCCAAGAATGTTTTGATTTCCTCTTTGATTTCATATCTGACCCACTGGTTGTTCAGTAGTAAGCTGTTTAATTTCCAGATATTAAAGTTTTCCTTCTGTGTCACTTTTAGTTTACATCTAATTTCAGTGTCTTGTGATCAGCCAAGTAGTCTGCACTATTTCTATCCTCTTGACTTTATGGAGGTATTTAATCTATCCTGGAGAATGACCGATATGCATTGGAGAAGAATGTGTATTTAGGTTTCTGAGGATGGAGTGCCATATATATATGCCATATATATACATATATATTTATGTATACACACACACTAGTCTACTTTCTTCCATTTCTCTTTTCAGAGCTAGTATATTTTTGTTGGGTTTCAGTCTGGTTGACCTATCCAGGGTTGGCAGGGCAGTGTTGAGGTCTCCCACAATTATTATGTTGTTATGGATAATTTTTTTTAAGATTTGTCAACAATTGTATTAAGTACTTTGCTGGTTTATTATTGGGTATGTATATGTTTAGGAGTGTGATTTCTTCCTGTTGTACATATCCCTTGACTAGTACAAAATGTACATCTTTGTCTCTTACAATTTCTCTTAGTCTAAAGTCTGTGTCAGCTTATATTAGTGTGCTCACTCCAGCTTTTTTAAGATTGTTGTTTGCTTGGATGGTTTTCCTCCAGTCTTTAAATTTGAGTCTATGTTCTCACTATTCAGGTGTGCTTCTTGTAGGCAGCAGAAGGTTGGAGTCATTTTTTGATCCATTTAGCCACTCTGTGTCTCTTAATTAATCCATTGACATTGAGAGAAATAATTGTCATGGGATTTAGTGTCCTATTTCTGTAAAAGTTTGGTGTGTATGTTGGTTAGTCTTGTCTTAATTAGACCTTTCAGTTTTTCTTTTAAGGCTGGTTTTGAGTCTGCAAAGTTTCCGAGTTGTTGTTTATCCTTGAAGCTATATACACTTCCTTCAAACCTAAAACTGAGTCTGGTTGGGTGCACTATTCTAGGTGAAGCATTTATTTTGAGTTTTGTTACTATGTCCCACCACTGCCTTCTGGCCTTGAGGGTTTCTTGTGACATGTCTGCTGTAAATTTCAAGATTACTCCCTTGAAGGTATTTTTCTTTTTGATCTTGCTGCTTGTAGTATTCTATCCCTATCTGTGGGATTTGTCATTGTGACTAGGATGTGTCTTGGGTGTTTTTCCTTGGGTTTTTTTGGGCTGGTACTCTTTGGGCATGCAGAATTTGGTAATATGTAGTCTTTAGCTCTGGTAGTTTCTCTATAATGATGTCCTTGACTGTTGATTTTTCTTGGGCATTTTCTTCCTGGGTCTCTGGAACTTCAATGATTCTTAAGTTTTTCTGTTGAGTTTATCAAAGACTTGTATTTTCATCTGTTCACATTCTTTGAGTAATTTTTCCATTGTCTGATCATTTGCTTTAAGACTTTTTCCCAATCTCTTCTGCTTTATGGAGTTGTTATGCATCCCAACTTACTGATTTTATCCTCAGCTGTTGTTACCCTATTGGAGAGACTTTCCGTTGAGGTTTTCAATTCATCTACTGAGTTTTTTAGACCTGTTATTTCCATTTGGAATTTTTTGATTTCTATCTATCCTCTTGATTCTTATTAGTGTTCCATTCAACTTGATCTATACTTTCTTTGAGTTCTGTGAACATTGTCCATATTTCTTCTCTAAACTTCATATCTGAGAGACTAACTAGGTGGTTGGGCATTTTTGGGACATCAGAGTTGTCATATTCATTCTCTATGCCTGGTGCTGGCCTGCATTGTTTCCCCATTGTTATATTTGTATTGTGGAGTTTTCTATGTGTTGTGACGGTATTCATTAGTTAGGTGGAGTGCGCAGTCATGAACCAAAGCAGAGCAGCCACACTCCTCTGGATCAACCCTTTGTGGGCAAGACGACTCACCTCAGGAGAAGGCGAGGCCTCAGGGAAGGATGTCGAAGAGGATCAAAGTTCCCAGGCTGAAGCAAGCAGAGAGAAGCCCCAAGATGTCTGCCATGTTCCAGAGACACGGCATAGTCCGGATTTTCTAAATATAGTATTATGTCATCTTCCAACAGTGACAACTTGACTCCTTTCTTTTCTACCTGATGCTTTTGCTATATCTTTCTTGCCTTATTTCTATGGCAAGTACTTCCAGTACTATGTTGAATAGAAATAGTGAGGGGGGCAATTTTGTCTTGTGTCATATCTTAGAATAATGGCTTCTAGTTTTTCTCCATTGTGCATAATATTACCATAAGCTTGTGGTAATTGGCCTTGACTATATTGAGAAAAGTTTCTTTCATTTCCATCATGTTGAGAGTTTTTACCCTTAATCTGTGTTGGGCCTTGTCAAATACTTTCTCTGTAACTATTGATATGATCATATGATTTTTATTTTTCCTTTTGTTGATATGATTTAATATGCTGATTGACTTGTATATGTTTAACCATACTTGCATCTCTGGAAAGAATCCTTGGTCATGGCATAGGTTTTTCTTGATGAGCCATGAATCTTGTTTGCTAAAATTTTGTTGAGGATATTTGTATCTGTATTTATCAAATATATTGGCCTATAGTTCTCCTTTTTTATGGCATCTCTTTCTTCTTTTATTAGTAGGGTGATATTAGCTTCATAGAAACTATTTGGGAGTGTTTCTGTTTCTTCAGTGTCCCCAAAGATGCCTGAAAAAAAATGCTGGCAGTATGTCCTCTTGAACAGTTGGAAAGAATTCACTAGTGAATGCATCTGGGTGTGGGCTTTCGTTTTTGTGAAGCCTATTTATTACCATTTTAATTTCCCCAAAGTGATAGGTATATTCAGATATGCCAAATAATCTTTTCTGTTTTGTTTTGTTTTTTGGGCCACACCAGGTGACACTCAGGGGTTACTCCTGGCTATGCACTCAGAAATCACTCCTGGCTTGGAGGATCACAAGGAACAAACCCAGGTTTGTCCTGTGTCAGCTGCATGAAAGGCAAAAGTCCTACCTCTGTGCTATCAGATCATCTTGCATCAACCTTGGAAGCTTATAAGAGGCCAAGAATTTTCCCATTTCTTCCAGGTTCTCTTGTTTTGCGGCATAAAGTTTCTCAAATAATCAGTGAATACCCTTTGAATTTCTTTAGTATCTGTAGTAACTGCCATTGTTTAATTTCTTATTCTGTTTATTAAGTTTTTCTTTCTTTATGAGACTTGTCAGTGGCTTAAAGATATTGTTTATATTTTCAAAGAACTAGCTCATGCTTTGTTTGATTTTTTTTTAATTTTTTTGAGTTTCAAGTTCATTAAATTTTGCTCTGAGCTTTGTTATTTTCTTTAGTTTGCCTTTTGTAATTTATTTTGTGAATTTTTAAATTTTTTTAAAGATGTCCCATTAAATTATTTATGTAGTCTCTTTCTTACTTCTTGATGAAAGCTTGCAAAGCTATTAATTTTCCTCTTTTTCTTTTTGCCACACCCAACAGCACTCAGTGGTAACTCCTTGCTCTGCACTCAGAGACCTGTGTGTTTTTAGCCTTAAACTTGCCTAGGATTATATACTTTAGCTGTGTTTGCAGATACTGGAGTGCTAGCAATAATGGTATTAATTCACCAATTTCTAGTGATTTGCCATATTTTAAGCATATAAAGCATCCCATTCAAATAGTCTTTCTCTTGATTCTTGAAGAGTTTTTGGCACTTCTTTAAGTTTGGTACCTGAGGTAGTAAGTGCCACGTTCTCCTTCCCTCAAATTCTAGTCCTGTTTTAGAGATAGTAAAGTGAACACTGACCAGGCCAAATCTCCCAACTCCACATGGAATAAAACTCTTCTAATTCCTTCACCACTCAGGCTAAATTCATTAAGGGGGAAAGATAGCGAGCAAGGGAGAAAAAGACAATCTGTCATGTTCATCTCTTCTGCAAGCTATAGCCATAGAAGGGGTAAAATTAGCTTTTGAGTTGGGAGATATTTTTTTTTAGAGAACTTCTCTGTCTCTCTCTCTCTGTCTCTTTCTCTGTCTCTCTCTCTCTCTCTCTCTCTCTCTCTCCCTCCTCTCTAATTTTCTCCTCTTTCTCGGTTTGTGCTCAGAGATTACTTCTCATTCTGTGTTCAGGGAAAACTCTTTATCAAGGTGCAGGGAACTATATGTGATGCCAGAGATCAAACAAACCTGGCAAGCATGCAAGGGAAGCATCTTGTGAGTTGTGAGCTATATTATTGCCATCTTGGACAACTTACTTACTGAAACAAAATTATTTTTGTACCTATATGTACATATCTCTGAGGAAGACTTTATTACTTAGATGTGGGAAGTATCCCCTCGGAATAATGTATTCGCTCTTGGTACTGTGTTCTTCAGTTCCCTCCTTCTTTTTCAGCAAGTTTCTGGTTTCCTCAGTGGCCCAACTACAAGGAAAGATGGTGACCCAGGGACTTTGTCATTTTCAACTAACACAGAATTACTCTAACAGGCAGATTTTGTGTCAGAGAGCCCTATACTATAGAGATACACCTTGGCAGGTTGGTGTCTTTTGAAGGACCCAGATATCTTTCACCTCTTCCCTCAGTTCAACCTTATCCAAAAACACTGCTCACCTTAGTGTTTAACAATCCAGGCCCATCCTCACTTCAGGGACTTCCTAATATTCGTTTCTTTGTAAGTTATCATAGTTATTACAATTTTATATTATTCCATCTTTACATGTTATTTGTAAAAGTTTGCTAGTAAATGGATGAATCTAACTAAGGATATTTATTTATTTTTAAATTAATTATTTTTATTTTGGGGGCCAAATCCAGCTGCATTCAGGGATTTCTCCTGGTTCCTTGTTCAGAAACCACTCCTGGCAGGCTTGGAGGACCATATGGGATGCCAGGGATTGAACCTGGATCAGTCTAAGGTCAGCAGCATGCAAGGTAAACACACTACCACTGTACTATCACTCTGACTCCAACAGAAAATATTTATACACTCATAGTGGCCATACTCATGATGTTCCTCTGCCAGTAACTGAATATCCTAAAATTATGTGATCCTCTAAATTAACATACTTAGTTTCCATGTAATTTTATCACATCTTGTATAAAGATTATAAAAACAATAATCAAAATTAGCCTAAATTTGTTCAAGATAAAAGTGTAAAGTAGGGGCTGGAGTGGTGGCATAGAATGGTAAGGCATCTGCCTTGCCAGTGCTCACCTAGGACAGACAGCGGTTTGATCCCCGGTGTCCCATATGGTCACATAAGTCAGGAGCGATTTCTGAGTGCAGAGCCAGGAGTAACCCCGGAGCATCACTGGGTGCTCCCCTCAAAAGTGTAAAGTAGTAAAGTAAACCTACTTCTAAAACAAATGCCTTCTGTGGATATGAGTGATAATATAGGGATTAGGCACTGGCCTACACTTAGCTGGCTCACTTTGATCTCTAGATCCACAAGGAATAACCCGTGAACACTTTATATCTGCCCCATCCCTGAATATATGTGTATATGCTTACATGTGTGTGTGTTTGTGTTTGGTTGATTTATTTTTGGTTTGGGTTTTTGGCCACACCTGGTCATATTTAGGGGTTACTCCTTGCTCTGTCCTCAGAGGTCAATCCTGGCAGGGCTTGGGGAGTCATATGTAATTCTAGGAATAGAATCCCAGTTGGCTATGTGCAAGATAAATGCCCTACCAACTGTTTTATTACTCTCCCAAATATATATTATTACAAATGTTTTTGTAGAGAGGCCGGAGTGATAGCCTAGTGGTAGTGCATTTACCTTGCATGCAGCTGACCCAGGATGAACCTGGGTTCTATCCCCGGTGCCCCATTATGGTCCCTTGAGCCAGGAGCAATTTCTGAGTGTATAGCCAGGAGTAACCACTGAGCATCATGGGGTATACTCCAACCATAATGTTTCTGTAGAAAAGAATGTACATTTTGCATTTCCTTGACTTGACAAAGTCACTTGTCCCTCATCAGAACCTTCCTTTGAAGGTGATATTACATCTGGAGAAATCTGGCTTTGTAGATGGGATCAGAAAATGGGAACAGACATCTTACTGTCTATTCTTACTGAAGTTCACTTAACCAAGCACATCAAGACACTTGGCGGGAAAACAAGGAGGTCTTTATTTACACTGGCTGGCCAGGCAGGGGACCACATCTAAGCCAAACACCTGAAGCTATTGGCTGGTGATTAGGAGTTCCAAGAGCATTTATATAGAGCATATGTGAGGACATGTGACTTTTTATCATGCATAAGGCAGACAGTGCAGTCACTGGCAATAAGTATAGAAATGACATCAGGCTTATGAGATAGCAAGGATATTATAAGATAAGGAATTACAACCATGATTTTTATCAAGGGAAATTAGGGGGATTGTGATTTTGCAGTTTTAACAGCATGTACAAGTAAATTGTCCTACTTCTTGGAAAAGAATATTATGGTGGAGTGTTGTTTTAATATATATTGAGGGATAGTTCACATGTGTTGGAAAGAGGATGGTGAGGCCCTTTTTGGTTTGGCTGGCTCCTGCAACCTCTATGGCCTAGGGGCTCTGAAGGTTGCAGGGTGATGGCGGGGAAATTCACAAAGCAGTCAGATGAAGTTCAAGGAGTCAGCCAGCTTTATTTCACGGTCCTAACCACCATGTACATTTTCTCACATGGCTTCTATGCTATGCATTTCAAGCATCCACTTCTCTGATCCTTCTCTGGCTCTCTCTGCCTCTGTCTCCCTTTCAGTTGCTCTCCAGGCTTCCTTGCTGACTGACTCTCTTGCTGACTCTTAACTCTCCTTCTTATCCCCTTTCTCCACCCAGGCAGACTCTTCTCTCTAACCATTGCAGGTGTGGGCAGTTCTGATCATTCAGGTTGGATAAAGAAGAAGTTGGGGAAGGGGATACCAACAGTGGGGGGCTTCCAGATGCCACTCAGGGAGGCCAGCGTGTGTTCCCAGTTGGTACTTGTCCTGCCCATGGTGCTGGTATCACCTCAGGTGGTTCTGGGGTAGAGACTGGAGACTCAAATCCACATCTTAAGACATGAAAGGTGTGATATCCAAATATTTGAGTTCTCTCCTAGATTAGAAGTCTTTTTTTCAAATTCCATCAATTATATAAGTCGGCTTTACTCTTCCCTTTATTTACTTCTCTTCTTTTCTCTACCTTCCCCCTTCTTTATAACTCTCTCTTTCCGTCCTTTTTCTTTTCACTGCAAGCTATTTAATGATTGGGAAGCATTTTACTATCAAGTAATCACATTCCAAAATATGTAGCACAAAATGTTTCTGATTTTTTTGGGAGGCTACACACGGTGAGGCTCAGGAGTTACTCCTGACTATGGGCTCAGAAATCGCTCCTGGCTTGGGGGACCATATGGGACACTGGGAAATCAAACCATGGTCCATCCTAGGCTAGTGTGGGCAAGGCAGACGCCTTACACTAGTGCCAACACTCCAGCTCCGATCTTTCTGATTTTAAGACCTATTTACCTTGGGCATAGCATATCTGGCTGCCTCCAAGTGTGCCCAACTCTTTAGTAGCTGAGAATTGCCATTGTATATCAGTTGTGTGGCCCCAAAGAACCCCACTGCTCTCAGTTTCCTTTATAGAATTCACCTATACTTTCTGATTCATGTTGGTTTATGAATAAGAAATAGTATGTTAAAAATGTTTGCCACCTTGGCATGGTAGTGCAGCAACTTCTGAGTGATATAAATGAATGAAGTATGGAAGGATCATTTATCAACTGATTTCATATTCCAATAAATAGATTAACTTTCAGGGGGAAAAAGTGCTTGGCATAGTATAGGCCCTGAAAAATGAGAGTTGCTATTACCTCACTTGGCACCATTCTCAGCAGGTTTTCCTTTGAACCTGATCCTCTGCTTGCTCTCTGTTCTTCTCTGACTAATATGAGCTTTATTTTCTTTTGAGTCACTGAAGCAGCAGGTTCTTTCTTTCAAAGTCTAATGCTCCTCGGAGGCCTGGGCATGTGTTGGCTGAGCATTGTTGCTCTCAGTTAGGTGTTGGCAGGGTCAAGCTGGAACCTGGACTCCTGGATTCTGACTGTGGGGCCCTTCCTTCATTTCCCCATATGGCCCTCTAGGGCTGGCATCTAATTTCCATCTCATTGAAATTCTTGTAGATCATCGACAATAACATTGGCAGTAATGGCTCTTTTAATTGTCAGGATAAGCCTTGTCTGTTTTTGTGCAGATGTTGTCTTGCTCCAAGGGCTGTTTTGAGTGTGTGAACTTCTCATCAGTGAGGTGGCCACTGCCCAAATAGTAATCAGCACAGAATCCTCATGAAATTACCAACAGATTATCACTTCTGTCTGCCAATACACTCAGTGCCAGCCAGTCTGAGGTTTTTGTTTTATTTTGTTTCCTTGTGGTTTTTCCACCCTTACTAAAATAGATTGAAATTTAGATCAAGTCTTTGTGGACGCTGAAGGAAAACATAGGCTCAAAACCAATTAATAGGCTTTGACAAACCAGAGGGCACAACACGGTATCCATGGAAGAATAAAGCAGCTATCTCAAAAACTAGAGTTTTCTTTCCCCTTACCTTAATAACTTAGGCCACATTTAGTAAAGCTGTCTTTTTTTGTTTTGTTTTTGGTTTTTGGGTCACACCTGGTGGCACTCAGGGCTACTTCTAGCTCTGTGCTCAGAAATCACTCCTGGCAGGTATGGGGAACCATATGGGATGTCAGGATTTGAACCACCATCCTTCTGCATGCAAGGTAAAAATGCTTTACTTCCATGCTATCTCTTGGGCTCCAGTAAAGCTGTCTTATTCTATGTTAATACCTGTGTTATAAAGAATCCAAAGATACTTCTTGTCTTTGTGACAAAAGTGACACTTTATGCCTGTTTTAAAGGAACAGTAGGAGAGGCTGAATTGCCACAAGTTCTTTATCCATACAAGAGGAAAATGAAGCTGTGAGTTTTTATTTATATGAGGTTCTGGTTGCTCTGATGCATGGGATCCAAAAGCCTGTCACATCTAAGTCAAACGTGTTTTCTCTAGTGTGAAGGTTGATAGGTTGAAGGTTGATAGGTAGTTTAGCTTTATTTTTGCTCTATGTTCCTTAGACTTCCCTAGCCTACAAGTGATTGATCTCTGGAAAAAAAGGTCCTGCTGGGGCAGAAAAATGGATGCTGACTTTACTGAATCTTTGACTCCACTAGGCCCTACAGCAAGTAGGCCAAGTGACACTTGAGTGGCACAGTCCATGAACAACTCAGAGGGTGACCATGGTGTTCCCCAAACATCATGTCTTGGACCATAGCCTTCAAGCATCCAGCCTGGTTGATGGAGAATCATGGGGAGGAAGGGGGGAGAAAAGGAAGGAAGGAAGGAAGAAAGGAAGGAAGGAAAAAGAAAGGATTGACAAAAATTGCACTTAAGACTATTTTAAATCAAATTTAGTCTAGAGTATATGTTTAAATTACTGAGTAAAATTTACTTTTAGGGAGGTGTTGAGCCAATCCAGTTGTGCTCAGGGGTAAATGAGTCCTAGCTCCATTCCTGGAGAGGCCCAAGGAAGAATGTTCTGAAGTCTGGCCCTGGGGTCACTTACATGTATCAAGTTTCCATTCCAGAAAATGATTTCTTTAAAATAAATCAAATGTGGAAGTTTGGAGAGACTGCTCAGGAGGTATAGATCACTGACTTGAAAGCCACCTCCAAACACATAGAAAAGAAAGGAAAAACTTCTGTCTCTGTGTGACCATCTAAAATGGAAAGGATTATTTGGAAAACCACTCTGGTGACTGTTAAGGGGACCAGGAGCTAGGTATATCTCTAGAGCTTTTCTAGAGGTTTCTGGCATGACCTTCTTCCACAATCTCTCTGTCCCTTTCCTCCTAAGGCACACAGTTAATGCCTCCCTAGGGCATTTTTAAAATTGGCCAAGCACTTTTGCTATCTAAACCTCAATACATGATTTCCTCTATTCCAAGTCTTCATTGAAAGCATTTGAGAATCACTTTTTTGCCACCCAAATCTAGTCTGAAAAGCATGATTCAGAGGCTGGAGAGATAGCATGGAGGGTAAGGCGTTTGCCTTTTGTGCAGAAGGTCATCAGTTTGAATCCCAGTGTCCCATATGGTCCCCCGAGCCTGCCCCTGAGCGATTTCTGAGCATAGAGCCAGGAGTAACCCTTGAGCACTGCCGGGTGTGACCCAAAAACAAACCAAAAAAAAAAAAAAAAAAGAAAAGCATGATTCAATTTTTTTTTTTTTGGTTTTTGGGCCACACCCAGTGATGCTCAGGGGTTACTCTTGGCTATGCACTCAGAAGTCACCCCTGGCTTGGGGGACCATATGGGAAACCGGGGGATCGAACCGTGGTCCATTCCTAGTCTAGCACAGGCAAGGCAGGCACCTTACCTCCAGCACCACAGCCCAGACCCATGATTCAATTTTTCATTACCCTTTCTTCCTTCCTTCCTTCCTCCCTCCCTCCTACCCTCCCTCCTTCCTCCCTCCCTTGCACTCTACCTCCCTCCCTCCTTTCTTTCCTCCCTCCCTCCCTCCCTCCCTTCCTTCCTTCCTTCCTTCCTTCCTTCCTTCCTTCCTTCCTTCCTTCCTTCCTTCCTTCAATTCCTTCCTTCTTTTGCTTTTTTTCTTTATGGCTCTGATGATAGAGGTCATATGGTGCATCTGGGTCTGCGTATAGGTTTGTATTGCTCACACAACCAGCCATTGTGCTTGCTAGGTTGGGTTTATTGCTTTATCCACGGTCTTGCACACACATGCGCCAGGGGTTTCCTTCTTTTGGTGTGGGCCTCATACACGTTGTGATGTAGAGTTCAATGGGAAGCAGTGAGCACTACTCAGATTGTTTGCCAAGGGTTGCACTTCCTGGATGGAATGCTGGCACAATTTTGAATTGTGATTCTCCCTTGGGATCACAGCTGCCTGTGAAGCAGCTGAAAATCACACACTCAACCCCGTGATTATAGACAGTTCAACCACCAGTATTGTTTTTGTTTTCAGTCTTATGCTTTCAAGTCTGTGATCTATGCCCCTGAGAAGTCTCCTCATGCTCCCACATTTGTTTTATTTTAAAGAAATCATTTTCTGGAATGGAGACATGATGCATGTGGGTGACCCCAGGCCAGACTCTGACATCACATTCTTCCCAGGGTCCCTCCAGGAATAGAGTTAGGACTCAGTTACCCCGAGCACAACTATAAATTTTAAGATTTAAAACTTCACACCGAAACTATTGTGTGGTGCTTGTCTTTATTGCTGCAGTGCTCATTGGATATTTTATTTGATATTTCTTTCTGAATTGTTGCGCGGTTTTTCAATTACCTTTTTTCTGTCCTCTCTCAAACTGAGGTTGAAAGCCTTTAGAAGGACTGCGCCCATTTTCAGCTTATCTGATTTTTTACCTCATTCTATTGCTTTACTTTCCTTCAAACAAAACCACATAACTCAAACTATCTAACTTCACCTCTCAAATAGAGGGGGAAACAAGGGAGGATACCAGGACCAAACAGATATATGATCATTAGTAGTAAGCTAGATACAGAGGGCCACTTACTCTAGAAGCCTGGGGGGTGATGGTGGGGGATATGGGTTGCAGGAAGGGATTGGGGGGGGTAGAGGGAGAACAAATTTGGTGATGGGAATTCCCCTGATTCAATGTTAATATGTACCTAGTATGTGAAAGATATGTAAGCCAATATGGTCTAAATAAAAATTAAAAAAATAAAGTACCCAAACAACTCCTAAAAAAAAAAAGAAAGATAAAAGAAAACTTCACAAAGCTCACAGAAATAAAAATATAACACTTTGATGCTGGGACTGCAGTTTGTGTTAATTAAGTCACATTCAAGTGTGAGGCCCCAGTGACAATGTGCTAATTCACATCTGATATCAGTGATCATCAACATAGTAACTTAAGCTGCAATGACTAACACATGTAGATGGATTATTTGGTCACAAATACTATTTCTTTCCATTGTAAATCAAATACAATATTTGTAGGGCTAAAATGTCACCATAAACACATATGCTCTGGTGTGAACCTTTAATTAAGGATCACTTTCTTAGAACATAGCCTTCAGTTACTTGAGTGCTAGCAATAGACCTTTGATGAGCTAGTTCTCCCTATCCTAATAGTGTTTGAATTTGACTCCCTTTTCCTGTCGGTAGAAGCTTATTTATGTCAAATCACTATACTTCATATCCAATCCAAAGGACATGGGGAAGCTTTAAAGTTTATTAATGCCATGTTGACTGACATCAAGTAGCTTTTTTTTCTCTGCCATTTCCAGCTCAATCGTATCTGACAGAGCAATATGCCAGGAAGTCTACAAACTCAAAACAGAACCTTTCCTGCTATAAATTAAACCTCATTTTCTGTGGTATAAATAATATGCTTAATTATCACTCTCTTCTCTCACAATCTCTTGATAGAATTTAAGACATTTTGCTTTCTCACCTCTAACAAAATTGTTTTAAATTTTCATTATTTTAATGGCTTAATTACCATTTATACTTAAACACTGGCGTGAGTATTCTTTGTTATGTACAAGACAATGTATATTTGTATACTTTGTATTATAATGTATAATATTAGATTTGTATATTATAATTATATATATTATATAAGTATCCCTTCTAAACATTTTAACAACAAAGGAGAGATCTGATATTTTCCTTTTCTGTTGCATTTGGGCCACACCCAGCAATGCTCAGACATAACTTTTGATTCTATTGTTAAGGTTAACCCTTGGTGGTATTGGAGAACCATACGATATGGGATATTGTGGACTGAACCTGGTTGGCAACATGTTAGGCAAGCATCCTGCCTACTGCACTATTGCTTCAATTCCTGTTATTCTTTTACAGGTGAGAATTCAGAAGCACAGAAAGATTAAGGTAAGTTGTGTAAAGCCATGCCATTGAAATTTAGCAGTACAGAACTTGTTCTCATAACCTCTTTTCTGTATGCCTGTTTTGGTTTGTTTTATAAGACACATCTAGCTGAGCTCAGGTCTTATTTCTTGCTCAGCACTCAGGGCTCACTCCTGGCAGTGATTCAAGAACCATATGTGGTACTGGGGAATGAACCTGGTTTCACTGTGTATCCTCTCCTGCTCCTCTGCATACCTTATCCTGACTTGAACTTGATTATTTAGCAGTCAAATTTCTGACCCATACTGAATTGCCTTCAGAATATTTCAATGGTTAACTGACTTACTATGAATTCACATACACATAACACAGAGAATCCAAAGAAGAAATTGTGCTTTAGCTATGTCCTGCCTTACATTATTGCCTTCTGGGCTGCTTCTGGTCTTGCTTTTGTTGATTTTACACTTTTTTTTATTTGTATGTGCTGTTTTTGTAAAATACCTTTGAGATTCAGTTCCTTTTTCATATTGTTAGCAATGATTTTTACATTAGCTACCAGACACTGTGCATTACTTTCAAATGAATTGAAATTGTACAGATGATATGGAAAACTAAAGAAAATTTTAGACTACAGTTGGTATTGATAGTTGAGTGCAAAATAACAATAAACAAAATGATGTGTAAAAGTAATGAAGCATTCTGAAGTTTCAATAAGATTTAAGGACTATCAGAGAGGACAGATATAGTGGGTTAGGCACTTAATGTGCATGCGGCAGACCTGGGTTTGATCTCTTACCCTCCATAGGAAACTCTAAGCTCACCAAGAGTGATGTCTGAGTGAAGAGCTAGAGACACTCTGAACATATCCAGGTATGTTCTAATAATGAAACACTCCCCCCATACAGGACCAGAAGAACAATCTTCTATATTCAACACTCAGTTCAACCATTACATTGATAAAGTAGATACTTTTAGATAATTGGAGCAAAGCTAATCACTTTCCAGGAGTAAAAATTAAACCAAACTAAAGAATAATTTGAGGTTAAAGCCTTCTTTTTCTTTTTTTCTATTACATTATTTTTTAATTTACTTTATTTAGTTTTTTTTTAAATTTAAAGAATCATGGTTTACAAAGTTATTGGTAATTGAGTTTTTGTCATACAATAATTCCATTCCATGCCAATTCTATTACCAGTATGCTTTATACTCCATAACATTTCCCCTCCCCAGTGCTGTTGAGTCTGGTTTAGATATATAGCTATATAATTTTCCCTCATTCCCAATATAACTGAAGACCAGACCCTTATTCCCCTATTACTTCCCTTTGTCATCTTACTCTAGTCCTTGATTTCTCTTCCTTTCAGTCCTTTTCCTCTCATGGCTCTGGGGTCAAGGATGATCTAGGCTTCCCCCTTTACTACATTCCATTTACTCATCCAGTTATTCTATATACAACAGGTTTGTGAGATCATACTGTGTTTGTCTTTCTTCTTGTCTTTTTTCATTCAACATTATATCTTTTAGTTCCAACAAAGTAGCAGTAAAATGCATGATTCCATTTTTTTGCAGCTGCATAGTATTTTATCGTGCATTTGTACCACATATACATATTCCATTCATCATTCTTCAGACATTTAGATTGAATCCATATTGTAGCTGCTGTTCTTAGTGCAACAATGAATAATGGTGTGCATACATCCTTTTAAATGATTTTTTTAAGACCTAGGGATAGCCAAAAGTGGAATATCTGGGTCTTATGGTCACCCATTCTAAGTTTATTGCAGACACTCTATAAATTTTCTGCTGGGGTTGAACCAGACATTTCCACCATAGTAGATAATAGTTACATTTGCACAATATTCCTTCTAACACAGATTTTATTTATTTATTTATTTATTTATTTATTTATTTATTTATTTTTGGTTTGTGGGCCACACCCGGGCACACACAGAGGTTACTCCTGGCTATACACTCAGAAATTGCTCCTGGCTAGGGGGACCATATGAAACATAGGAGATCAAAGCCAGGTCTGTCCTGGGTCAGCTGTGTGCAAGGCAAACACCCTACCGCTGTGCTGTCACTTTGGCCCCATGCTTCAATATTTTATTTATTTATTTTTTGTTTTTGGGTTACACTCGGCAGCACTCAGGGATTACTCTTGGCTCTATGCTCAGAAATTGCTCCTGGCAGGCTTGGGGGACCATATGGGATGCCAGAATTCTGGGATTCGAACCACCATTCCTCTGCATGCAAGGTAAATGCCCCACCTCCATGCTATCACTCCTGCCCCATGTTTCTATTATTTTTGATATGTGCCATTCTCACTTGTGTGAGATATTTTATTTTGTATTGATTTAGATTATACTAATTTACCTAATGACAATTTCCCTAATTATTTAGAAATATGTATACACTAGAGGCAAACCTTAGTATTGGAATTAAACTAATCCAACTTATATTTATCAATACACCCCCACCCCCCACAATGAGAGAGGCAATATGTCTCTAAGAAAAGAAACCTATAGCCAGTCATTCCTTGATGCTGAGAACACTTTTACACGTACTTATTGGTGAACTGAAAAGTCCTATTTTTCAATACATTTAAATTTTGAAGCTTAATCTACCAAAACTGTCCTTGGCCATTAGTTCAAATCGGTGACTTCTTTATGTCACTGGTCAACTTTTCTTGGATTGTTTTTATTTCATCTCTTGAATGGGTTTCCAATTGTGTGCAAAAGATGTTATTGCAAAGATCACTAATGATAACTATTTTCATTAGTTATTTTTCCTCAAGACAAATAATATTCAGGGTGAAGAGAAAGCTTCAGCCCAATTTATGCTGCTTAGAAAATTGAATCAGATAAATAAATCACTAAAAAAATCACCTCCAGCCTATACTATAATTAGGAACTGGATAAATTCAACAATAGTAAGAAGTAAAATAATCTGTTTCTCAAGTTGTTTTAAAACTGACATGTGGGTGGCAGTTACTAGTGTCATTTTGTTGCCATTTATGTTTTCCTAAGGAATTTGGAATCTGAGTAGGGTAGTTGTCTATTTTTTAAAGTAGGAGTAGAAGAAGAGTTTACCCACCCTTGGATAAAATGTGGAGCTGGCAAGATATTGGGGATTATTTTAGAGGGATCCATTTATAAAAAGTACAAATAAAATCAGCAACCAGTAACTTAAACAAAACACACAATTTCTCTTTTACTATTGGCCTGCATTGTCTCAAGCATTTCACAGATTCAGGGAAGCAAGGATGTAAAAGGAGTATTGAAATGGGAAAAGTTAAATGACTGCTTCTCTCGAGAAGTTTGCATTTCTACCTGTAAGTGTATTAGATACATCTGAAGACACTTGATTTGGATACATTTTGTCTTTTTTTTTTTAACGCTGTTGTGTATTTTGACTATAAACTATGTCACTCAAGTTTTCCAAAAAAGTACCAAAATGCCATGTTATTATTGCAATGTCCTTTCATGGCGAATCAAAAATACATTTCATTGCTACTCAATGCATTTTTTCAATTAGGTTTATAAATATGTATATATTAGAGCCAAACCCCAGTATTGGAATTAAACTAATCCAACTGTACTTACAAATAAAGAGGGGCCCCAATTATAGAGGCCATGTTTCTAAGAACAGAAACCAGTCATTCCTTGGATTATAACTTTATCTAGAATTATTTGATGTTTGAAAATTTCAGCTTTGAAGCACATTTCATATTGTCTAAAAATCAATTTTTCTAACTCTGCTACTTTGACTTTCACTACTATTCATGAGGATTTCCTCATGGACATGAGTGATTTTCTCTTGTCCTCTCTTCCATGTTCCTCCAGTCATCACTTGAACATCTATACACCTGTGTCCTTCCACATTCTGGATCTGTTCACTATCTATCTTTTTCTGTAACTCATGTGTCAGAAATAAATCTCACCATGGTGTTGATGGCAGCATTACAAACTCGTATTTTTATCTAGTTCGGTGGTCGGCAACCTGCGGCTCGCGAGCCACATGTGGCTCTTTACACTTTCAATTTGGCTCTTCTGGGGCCGCCATGGTGGCGCTAAAGGTAAGGTGCCTGCTTTGCCTGCGCTAGCCTAGGACGAACCTAGGTTCGATCCCACAGCGTCCCATATGGTCCCCCAAGCTAGGCGCAAATTCTGAGCTCATAGCATAACCCCTGAGCGTCACCGGGTGTGGCCCAAAAACCAAAAAAAAAAAAAAAATTGACTCTTCTGTGTGCTGGGCGGCTGCTCCAGGAGTCAGGACTCTGCTCCTAGCCTCTGTCAATGCGCGCCCTGTGTGCAGCCCCGGCAGCTGGTTCCAAGAATATAAGATGATACCTAAACAGAGGTGTTCTTCCAATGTCATCCTTTCTTAAACCTCTTCCTTAGATATGTAAAAGTCCACTGAATATGTACTTTTGTCTCTCTCTCTCTTGACCTGAAGCCTCCTGGTATTAGGAATTGGTTTTAAGAAAGAAAGAGGTGTTCTAGCTTTTTGGGCTCGAGGCAGAGAGTACAAGGTAAAAGGCCATAGACTCCATGATCATCTTTTTCTGGCTTTATTTTTTCTTTCCTGCTACCCTGATTTTTCAGATCAGGTTGGGTGGGGTTTGGAAATACAGTGCCTGTAGTGATCGTAAAACACATATTTCATTTTGCACAAGAGTGGGCATCTTCCATGAAGGGGTTCTCAACCCAGAGTTTTCTTTTCCATGGATTCTCATGTTCAGAGTATTCATGTTTAAAGTTGTGAGCTAATGTCCTTAAATGCTGTTTTTCATATTGATTATGAATTTCTGCATAATATAAGTGCCAATCAGAAAGTTTGTGCAAGAGTGGAAACATTTCAATATGTCCTCCTCAAACACAGCTGTCTCAGAATCAGATTATTTTTTGAAAACGTCCATCTTATGTCTCACTGTAGAAACTACTTGTGAAGCTCCCCT
>PVKC010018870.1:0-19414 GCA_004027635.1 Crocidura indochinensis
CCTCCCCTGGCCGCCCCTGGGAGGGCGCGCTGGGGCACCCCCTCCTTGGTGCAGAGGTGCTGCGGAAAGGGGTCCCCTCGGGAAAGTTGGCGGTGACAACTAAGACATGCAAAGAGAGAGCCGATTTTTTTTTTCAAGAATGGAAAAAAGTTCCACTCTTGAGCTTTTTCAGACGATAAAGCAAATCTTCCTAATTCTCTTTTTTTTTTTACTCGAATTGCAAACCCAACATTTCTTTTTGCCACCTTCTGGAAACGCCCCCGCCGCCGCCGCCTTTTTCAAACGGGGCCCCAAGTTTCTATCCTAGCTTTAGGATGTGTCGCCTGACTCCAAAAAAAAGAAAAAAAAAATCAAAGAGTGGCGATGAATGAATTTGGATGGGTTTGACATTGAGCTGCCGCTGGTGGTGATGTTTGTGGGTTCCTTAGGCCTTTGCGGAGGGTGTGGCTTTCAATATTTTATTTCCTAACGCTGCAGCCAGCCCAAAGGAATCCTGTTTTCTTCTCTCAGCCTCTTGCCCCACCCCTGAAAGTTGTTCCTCTGCTTTGGAAAATGTGACTGCACCATTCCTGATCAGACTGCGGCGGAGGGTTGTTCTAGAAATAGTGAAGTCTGAGGGAAAGGTAGACGGATCTCAAGTTATTTTGCAGACTGCATGGTTTTCTGCATATTTGGGAGGTGCAAAAAATTTTTACTACCTAGCGTAATTGTGCCATGGAAGGAAAACATGACTATTCTCCAACTTTCTGCAGTTTGGAGTAAACATGTTCCAGCCACCGTGTAATCTGTCTATAAGTTTGTGTTCAGATCTTAGAAATTTAATAAGAATGTTAAATCGGGGTCAGCGTGATAGCACAGCAGTTAGGGCGTTTGCCTTGCATGCAACTGACCTCGGTTTGATCCCCAGCATCCCAGATGGTCGCCTAAGCCTGCCAAGAGCAACTGAGTGCAGAGCGAGGAGTAACCCTTGAGTGCTGCTGGGTGTGGCTCCAAAACCAAAATAAATTAAAAAAAAAAAACAGATCGATAGATTAGAACTGCCTTAAATTCAAGTTCTTGAGTTCTCATTTTGGACTATATTCTCAATCACGGACCCCTGGTGTGCCCCCCCCCCCCCAGTATACTCCATGAAGGTATTTAGAACAGCCATAAGTATTTAATTATGCTCTAATTCTCGTCGAGAACCCCTGAATTTTGTTGCTAGAGATTGGTTCCATTAATTTTACCAGGGTCTTTTCTTTTTTCTTCTACATAAGTGCCATCAGAAGTGCAGGCCTGATGCTGTATGCTCTGTCCACTGTTTAGGACCACTATTGTGGGAGGCATCAAGGAAGCACAGGGCCTCCAGGTTGCCAGTTAGCACCATAGTTCCCATCCTTTGTCAGACTATTTCTAATATGTTTTTAAAAAAAATCATGAATTTTTAAAAAAATTCTTAGGAATCTTAAAAGATTTGAAGGAGAAATTATCTCAAAATAACTAAAGATATTATATGGAGCATGGTATCATTATAGTCCATTAAAATTAAGCATATTAAAATTATAGCCCAAACTGGAACAAAATATAGTAATTATAATTCAGTATTAAATTTTAAAAGATTCTTAACTATTCAACTGAAGGACGGTCCTTTTCTTTTTTCTTTCTTTTTTGTTTTTTTTATGTTTGTTTGTTTGTTTGTTTGGGTCGTGCCTGGCAATATTCAGTGGTTGCTCCTGGCTCCTCTGAGAACAATTTGAGGTGCCAGGGATTGAACCCGGTTCAACAGCCCTCAACCGGTGGATATTCTAAGGCAGCGTTGTTTTTCATTTTGCAGCTGATTAGCAAAGTTATAATTATTCTTACTTGACACAAGAACAAATACCACATAGCATCTTGCATTTTTATATCTATAAAGTGGGGCTGGAGCAGATCTTGCTGATCCGGGTTCAATTCCCATCATCCCAGGATGGTCCCAAGATTGAGTATAGCCAGGAATAATCCATAAGTGCAGAGTAATCCTTGAGTATTACTGGGTGTGGCCTCAAAAAAAATCAATAAAATAGGGCTCAGAGAGATAGCATATTGAGTAAGGTGTTTGCCTTGCACATATCTGACCAGGATTCTCTTCCTGGTACCTCATTTGGTCTGCTGAGCACCACTAGTTGTTATTCAAGCCCCCTCCCCTCCCTCACAGTCAAAGGTATATTCAATTACTTGATCTGTTACTGATCTGAGGGTCACGCTAAGGGATAGCCTAAATGGAAAAAAGTTAAACTTGAGTTCCTCACTGATTGTTCTACTTTGGTATGTTGTGATATACTGAAACTTTTAAGTGATATGCTAAGATTTTTATTATTCAAATTTGGATAAGGGGAAAGGGGAGCTGCTCTGGACTTGCTCCCTCTGGTACTTACTGGAGAACCATGGGGTGCTAGGATTTAAGGCAGTGGTCCTCAAACTACGGCCCGCAGGCCACATACTGTATTTGTGCCCATTTTGTTTCTTCACTTCAAAATAAGATATATGCAGTGTGCATAGGAATTTGTTCGTAGTTTTTGTTTTTACTATAGTCCGGTGTAGAATATTACTATGTTATTAGTTCTGTGCTTGTCATCCCACCTGGATCTTCCAGGTGGGGGTGATTGAGTGAGAAATAAAAGAGCTTGTGGGGAGGGACAGTGAGCTGGTCCCCTGTTTAAAAAGTTTGAGGACACCTGATTAAGGCATTGTCCTCTAGAAAAGTGAGTATCTAAACTCTCCAGCTTTGTATTTCTCTCTCTCCAGCCTATGCTACTCAATTTTTTATTTGTTTATTAATGAACATAGTTCTTTTTATTTTTTTTATTTTGATCAAACTGGATTACAAATCTTTCACAGTAATGTTTTAGGTACATAGTGATATTGCATCAGGGGCGTTCCCACCACCAATATTCTCTTCCTTCCACCCCTGTTCCCAGCATACATCCCATATCCCCCTTTCTCATCCCCCAGGCTGCTAGTATAGGTGGTTCGCTCTGTGTCTAGTATGTTGTATATTGGGTATCGATTCTTTTGTCATTGGCTTTGGATTTGGTGCTTAAGTTTGAACCTTTTTATCTTTTTTTTTTTTTGAACCTTTTTATCTTTATCTTTCTAATTAATGTTCATGTGACTTTGGTCTTGTTACCCTCCATTATTTCCCGCTCCATTAGTGGGGCGAAACAAGCTGGTTCAAGTTGTGTGGTTCTATTTGAAGGAAAGAAAAAGAAAATAACAATAAAATAAAATGGGGCAAAAAAATGAGAGGAGTCCTTCTAGAGTCTATATCAGTTAAAGAGCAGGGAGGGAGAAGGAAGAAAAACATAACTATATCAAAAAAAATAGATAAATAAAAGATTAAAAAATCAAACAAAAAACTCAAAAAGCACCAGAGCAATATAGACAGCAGTCATGCAATAACCATGGTCCTGGCGGGGGGGAAAAGCACAAAAGGAAAAAAAAAAACCCAGCGACAAACAGCATATGTTACTCAATTTTAACTAAATTAACCGTCACCAAAATACTAGGTGGCTCTGAAAGACTCCTTTTAAAGAGCACAAATTAATAATTATACATTTACAATAAAAGCAAAGAAGTGACTTCATGACCTCTTTCTTTTCTTTTCTTTTCTTTTTTTTTTTTTTTGTTTTTTTTTTTTTTTTTTTTTTTTTTTTTTTTTTTTTTTTTTGTTTTTTTTTTTTTTTGTTTGTTTTTTTTGATTTTGGGCCACACCAGGCAGTGCTCAGGGGTTACTCCTGGCTATCTGCTCAGAAATAACTCCTGGCAGGCACGGAGGACCATGTGGGACACCGGGAGACCAAAGGTTTGGATGGGGCCAGAGTGACAGCACAGTGATAGGGCATTTACCTTGCACACAGTCAACCCTGGACGGACCCAGGTTCGGTATCTACCCAGGTTCAATATCCGGCATCCCATATGGTCCCCCTAGCCTGCCAAGAGCAATTTCTGAGCACAGAGCCAGGAGTAACTCCTGAGCACCACGAGGGTGCCCAAAAACAAACAAAGAAAAAGAGTTTGGGGGTCAGAGCTATGGTACAGCAGGTGAGGCATTTATTTGCCTTGCATAAAGCCAAAGCTAGTTCAATGCCCTGCACTGTCATGTGGTGTTCCCACCTGCACCCCCCTCCTTAGCCACCAGGCATGATCTCTGAGCATAGAGCCAAGAGTAAGCCCTAAACATTGCAGGGTGCTACCATATAAAAAAAATTAAAAATAAGAGAGAAACAAAAGACAACATAAGAAAGAGTGAATCTCATTGGATCTGAAAAAAATAAAAAGGAATAGTTCCTTTTTGTATATGTGATTACTATTTGTGTGTAAAATATATTTATGGGGGGGGGTTGCAATTTTTTCACTGTTTAAAATTTCAAAAGTTTGATTCTGGAACTTCATAATTATTATAATTCCCCTCCCATCAATGTTTGAAATAACATTTGCCCTTGTCCCATTTTCTCCTTTCCTTTCCTATTCAGAGTTTCATGTATATGGGAGACACACTTAATGCTGCTCAACTGCATTCTAAGCCATCATTTTAAAGAAATGCCAGATTTTAAAGACTATTGGAAATCACACTAAATACTTCTATTAATAATAAACTTCTAAGTGTTTGAAATATTAGCTAATAATAGGATGAGCTCATTCAGTTTGCTAATTTTTTTTGGGGGGGGGGCACACCCAGTGACGCTCAGGGGTTACTCCTGGCTATGCGCTCAGAAGTCGCTCCTGGCAGGCACAGGGGACCATATGGGAACCAGGGGATCAAACCGTGGTCCGTCCTAGGCAAGGCAGCAGGCACCTTACCTCCTGCGCCACCTCCCGGCTCCCTCAGTTTGCTAATTTAAGGATATTTTCCAGTGCATTAAAACCAGTTTCCAAATCTTTATTTTTTCTTTTTCTTTATTTTAAGGATTGGGGACTGGAGAGATAGATAGTACAGTGGTAGGTACTTGCCTCCAACTCATCAGGCCTGTATTTAAACTCTTGCATTCAAACACCACCAGGATTTTTCCCTGAACAGAGACCAGAAGTAAGTCCTGAGCACTGCCAGGTATGGAGGGACAACTAAAACAAACCACAAGGAATGAAGTCAATATTACATTTGGCAGAATTTCACTAAATTTAATACTGTTGAGGGAATTATTACTGGCAACTGAAATCTTAAAGGAAAGCAAGTTGTTATGTCATGGAAATAGTTCTTTTTGACAGTGCATAGTATAGTTTACAAAAAAGTTTAAAAAATTAATATGTTCTACCATTTGGGGTGAATAGTCAAATATTTGAATGTTCTAAAATGTTGGTAAATTGGCCATAGAGATAGTAAAGTGTCTAGACTCTTTTCTTGTAAGCGGCTGACCATGCGCACGGAGTCAGGAAGAAGGGCTGAGATTTGATACCCAAAACCAACCCCACAAATACTAAGTTGCATATTCAATATGTGAAAATTATATAACAATTTTTCATTCAGCTGTCATTTATGAACTACCATATTTGTATACGCTGTCATGTCTTGTACTGCATAGTAGAATATTAAATAGATCTTAATTCTATACCATTTACCATCTTGGTCCAGGGAAAAATTGTTTTCTGTGACTTTGAATTAGATTTCTGAAATTAACTCTGGATTTGGATCTATTGTATTACTAAAGTTGAAAACAGTGAAAACCTCTGTGAACACATTAGTAAGAACTTTGTACAGTCATGCTCTTCAAGAAAAAGTCAATAGGGCCGTAGTGGTGGCGCAAGCAGTAAGTCATCTGCCTTGCCTGCACTAGCCTAGGACGAATCGCGATTCAATTCCCCCATTATGGGACCGGGCGGTGGCGCTAGAGGTAAGGTGCCTGTCTTGCTTGCGCTAGCCTAGGACGGACTGCGGTTTGATTCCCCAGTGTCCCATATGGTCCCCCAAGCCAGGAGCGACTTCTGAGTGCATAGCCAGGAGTAATCCCTAAACGTCACCGGGTGTGGCCCAAAAACCAAAAACCAAAAAAAAAAAAAAAAAAAAAAACATCGATTCCCCCATTGTTCCATATGGTCCCCCAAGCCAGGAGTGATTTCTGAGTAACCCCTGAGTGTCACCAGAGAAAGAAAAAAAAGAGAAAAAGTCTAAAACATTTCAGACATAGAAAATAATATAAAGATCTAATAAGCACAACAATTAAAAGGAAAATAAGATAGTAAATTGTCATTGAGCATTGATGGCATGCAAGTTAATGTATTCATCCATTTCTCTTTCCACTACCTCTCTATTAATGTAGCCATTTTCATAAATATTGTATTCATACCATATTTTGTTACTTTTGCTAAACACACACACATAGGCAAGTAAACTTTTTAAAAGTTTAAAATTAATTTGACAGTTCAAATTAGTATTATACTTGCATAGGATGTTTTTGCTTTGCTCATTCAATAAAATTTTGTTATTCCATGCATTATAATTTATATATTTATAGGTTATTCTCACTACTCTGTAGCAATCTATTATATAAAAATACTCAGTTTGGGACTGGAGAGATAGTACAGAGGTGAGGTTTTTACCCTGCATGTTTGATCCTTAGAGCTGGATATGGCCTTCTGAGTACCACTAAAGATAACAATAAACACAAAGGCAGGAATATCCCAAATTTTCCACCGGAAATAAACAAAAAGTAAAAATAATTTCTGAGCACAGAGCCAGAATTAAGACTTGAGTGCCCCTGGGTGTGGCCCAAAACAGTAACCTCCAAAAAAGAAAGCAAGCCAGGTAATTGCTAGATTCAATCCCCAGTTCCTTATATGATCCTCTTGAGTTCCAAAGAAAACCCCAATACTATTGCCAACTGTAGCTCACCACACCATTTCCAACCAGGAAAAAAGTATAGATAAAATAACTAAGTTTCATGTTTAGTGTAATACAGCAGTTGCTTTTGTGTGTGTGTGTGTGTGTGTGTGTGTGTGTGTGTGTGTGTTTTAAATATCATGAATAGGTATAGGTATTGTGGGGACTGGAGCAATAGTATGGCAGATAGGTTATTTGCCTTGCACACAGCAGACCCCAGGGACATCACATATGGTTCCATGAGTCTGCTAGGAATGATTTCTGAGCACAGACCCAGGAGTAACCACTGGGTGTGGCCAAAAATCTAAACAAAATAAAGAAATATTGTGGGGATACAAATATTTCAGATGTACACATTGAATACTTAAATATGGGTAAATAGGTAACAGTTTGAAAGTGGTGTTTAAAGACAAATTAAAACTTTATTAAACTGTTAAGTCCTGTCAGACAGTTTATTTTCCCAAAAGGTGTACCTATTTCATTTGTTATAGGATCTGAAATTTAGAGAAAACTAAGTTAAATAGTGCTTATACATTTGTGGCTCATACAGTTTCAAAGACAAGCTTCTTGACTTTCTCCAAAGAAACTTAGAATATTTCAAGTATAGTGCCCAGGTAGATAATCACAATGACATGAAAACTTCCATGTGCACACTGGAAAGTATAACATGAAACAAATAACTCGTGATTATTTTGTAAATGTTTTTCTACAAGGACAGTATATGCTTAGTACATAAAAATTAGGATGTCTGTAATATATAAGATTTCCATTGATGCTTTTCCTTAATAAAGTTATCTTAAATAAAGGTGCATGTCCTTTGACTTAAAACTTTCTCCCCAACCAAAAATCATTAATCTTTAAAACTGTATATGACATTTTCTATATATGCATGTTTTAATGATACTGTGATTTGTTTGGGTTTTAGTATCACAATATAATTTCACATGTGTTGGTATGCTTGAAGTAGTCAAACATAGGTATTCTACTTGAAAAATGTCAAGAATACCCTCCAGTTTAAAAAAAAAAAAAGTATGTTGGTCTACCATAAGGGACTTTTCAGATTTTTAGAACTACAAGATTTTTTGTGTGGTTTTAATTGTTTTTTCAAATTGGTCACTCTTTAATATATTTATAATATATAAATGATACCATTGATTGCAAGATTTTACTACTAAAAAAACTTTGTAAAAACCCATATAGGGATATTTGACTGGATCTGAGTGTTGCCAACGTTTTCAAAAAAGTTATTTATTGTAAGTATTTGACTTGATACTTTATTTTATATATCCAAGATCATTTAAAAAATTTTCATACAAAAAGGAGTTACAAATAAAAATAGTTTAAAAGTCCCTGATCTACACACCCTTGACCCCAGAACTTAGGGAGGACAGAGAAACAAAAAAGAATTCAAGGTGGGAAGGAAGATGAGAAAGGAAAGTCATGAAGTTAAGGGTCAGATTTAGATTATACTGGTGATGTGGGGGAGTGAGATAGCTATATATCCAAAACACAGACTCCACAACATTGAAAAACATGAGATCTAAGTTGAAATCACTGAACTTTGTAATGTGCCTGTGAAAGTAACAGGAGGGGGATCAGAGATCTGGATGTTGAAGTATGGGAGCACTGATGCAGGAAGTTGACAGTGTCTGGGAAATATTATATACCCAAAACCCAACTATTAACTTTGTAATCATTATTATTAACATTATTAATATATTAATCAACTGTTAACTTTGTAAATCATATGAAATCATATTTCACAAAATAAAATTTATTTTTAAAAATTGAAAAAAGGTAAACTTTTTTAATTCCAATTCTTCTAACTATTAAAAAATAACAAAAACTGTGATCTAGAGTAGTGGCAGTCTCCAATTACAACTTTTCCTGATTGCCCTAGTATAATATAAGTGCATAGTAATATCTGGAAAATAAAATTTCACAAGAAATCTCCCATATTTCATTGCCCTAATAGCCACTTTAAATAGTATTCTGAGTATCACTTTAGAATTGCATTTGTACTATGCACTTCGTTATTCAAGAGGGTCAGTTGAAAGACTTAAATGTGCACTCAAAAGGTATGTCCTGGTTCAACACTCTTGAGGGGAATGAAAATTCAATCCATCATTTGAGAAATATTTGTTAAAGACCTATACCAGCTGAAATAGCATTTAATCAAGTGGATCTTTCTCTTAATATTGGCATGGTTATTTTCTGGATGTCAGAGATTAGGGTAGTACTCGAGATATAATTCTTTTTTTGTTGTTTTTTGTTTTTTTTTGGGGGGGGCCACACCCGGTGACGCTCAGGGGTTACTCCTGGCTATTTGCTCAGAAGTCGCTCCTGGGGAGCCGGGAGGTGGCGCAGGAGGTAAGGTGCCTGCTGCCTTGCCTAGGACGGACCACAGTTCGATCCCCCGGTTCCATATGATCCCCCGTGCCTGCCAGGAGTGACTTCTGAGCGCATAGCCAGGAGTAACCCCTGAGCGTCACTGGGTATGGCCCAAAAACCAAAAAAAAAAAAAAAGTCGCTCCTGGCAGGCACGGGGGACCATATGGGGAACCGGGGGATCCGTCCTAGGTTAGCGCAGGCACCTTAGCTCCAGCGCCACCGCCTGGCCCCGAGATATAATTCTTTAACATTATTCATTAGCATTATCAGACGGATTACATATAAATTCCCACAGTAAGTTTTTTTGGAAATTAAATATTTTATTAAACATTATACCTAAATAGAAAAATATTTGGTGAATAATAAATTGTGTTTGCATGCCAGTGCTGTTTTAAGTGAGATAAAAATAAAGGTTAAGTTTCTCTGGAATATGTTATCCTTGGTAGTTGAGTGATTTACTAAGAAAGACCATTTTATGTTTTGATTGCCCTGAGAATAGAAGCTAAACTTCGGAACAAATTTAGTTCAGTGGAGAAAATAGGAAATCTGGCTTCTACACAAACCCTCTGCATAAAGCAACAAATGAGTTTTATATTGAGCTTACCACCTTACCATCTATGTATTACTGTGAGTTGCTTTGTTGTGGTCAAGTCTGTTAAAATTGAGATGCTTCATTTTATTCTGCTCTTTGAAATAGCACTATCTAGTGGGACTTTCTGGGATAATGGAAATATTTCTTTTTTTTTTTTTTTTTTTTTTTTTTTTTTTTTTTTTTGGTTTTTGGGCCACACCCAGCAGTGCTCAGGGGTTACTCCTGGCTATCTGCTCAGAAATCACTCCTGGCAGGCACGGGGGACCATATGGGATGCAGGGATTCGAACCAACCACCTTAAGTCCTGGATCAGCTGCTTGCAAGGCAAACACTGTTGTGCTATCTCTCTGGCCCTTCATGTTTTTGTTTTTTGATAGTGACCACGAGGTAACGTGGCTATGAGTACTTGACATAAGGCAGGTACTTGACATAACTGATGAACTGATTTTTAACTTTAGTTTTTTAAGTTAGAATGTAAAATCCTTGTAAACAAATGGCTTTAAATTAGGTAGTTCAGCTTTAAAACATGCCAAGTGACCTTTTCTTTCAATAGGAGATGCTGACTCTGAAGGGGAAAATTACAATCACAGAGAAATAGTAAAAAAAATGTGAAATTTTATGAAAATACATTGCAATGTATAGTACACTAATATTTAAAAACAGGGAGTTGGGGCTAGAGTCATAATACAGTGGATAAGGCACTTGTCTTGCAAACAGCTGACCAGGATTTGATCCTCTGCATCCCAGATGGCCCCTCAAACTTGCCAAGAATGATTCTCTTAGTAAACCTGAGCACCACTGTATTTGCAACTAGCCCCCAAAACAAATAAAAATGAGGGCCCAGGTGATAGCACAACAGGAAGGATATTTCCCTTGCTGCACAAGGCTGACTTGGTTTCGATCCCTACTATCACATAATCTCCCAAGCCTGCCAGGAGTGATTTCTGAGTGCAGTCAGGAATAATCCCTAGCACTGCTTGGTGTGCCCTCCCCCCAATGAGAATGTCATTAAGATGTTAAATGTGCTTATGATATGGGCTGCTGAAAAAAGAGAAGTAAAAATGTGCTGCGGGAGGAAGTTGATATAAGAAAAATGAGGGGATAATGTCAGGCAAGTATTAGACTAATACAAGAAAGTGCAGAGAAGTAATAGGAGAAAGAAAATTAGACATTCCCAATTCTAGCAGCCACAACAGTGCTACTTCTGGGAAAGTGGATTTTTTTGCTCTTCAGACCCCCCTTCCACAGCTGTAATGCACTTTTGCTTTTGCTTTAGTTTACCTCATTCCTTGCCTTTTGGCTCTTGTCTTTCTTCTGCCCTTCTATCTTTGTTTGGCCTACCAAGTTTGCTATATATAATGACCTTGATACTATAGTTCTTTTTCACTCCCAGAAAATTCTGTCTGCAATAACAATTACTTTTAGTTTCTATTGAAATTTAAAATGATTGTGCCAGGTGCTTTTCATTACCTTTTCTAGTCATTGTATGACTAAAATATGTGTAATATAAAATTTAACACATGAGCCTGCTTTCAGTGTATAATTCAGTGATGGTGACTATATTCACTCTGTATTAACCAGCACTGCTAATTAGTTCCAAAACATTTTCTTCATCCCAAACAAAATCTCATGTAGCAGTAATTCTTTATTCTTCCTCACTCTGATAATTCTTATTCTGCTTTCTCTCTCTGAATTTGTCCCTCATATACATGGTATCATACAGTACGTACCCTTTTATGCAACTGGCTTATTTCAATATTTTTAAATTTCTTTCAGGTTGTAGTACATATCCAATTTCATTTTTATTGACTGAATAGTATTCTATTGTGTATATATACTGCATTTTGTTTATTCACCCATCTGTTATAAGTCCTTGGGTTACTTATGTATTATTTTTTAAAGCCTATTAAAATTCCTTTAAATTGTACTCACATCCCCCAAATAAACTGACTTCTTGAGCAATTATCCTTTTGATCCATGAGAAACTAGTTGGAATTGAAGTACTCTGTTTATGAAAGCTAGGAAGAAATTCTTCCTATACCTTGCTGCTATTCATATTCAGTGTCCACCATACTAGAGTCACTGGTGAACAAAGGACCTGCATCAAGTCTTACTTCAGATGGTACCAATATCCTTTGGGAAGTCAATTTCTTTCTTGATACTTAATGTTTAGCATCTCACCCACTTTTTCAGAGATGCTTATTGAGAACGGTAGAACTATATGACTCACCCTCCAGGAACTTATCCTACAGTCAAGAGCAAAGCAACAAATTCACTGCATGTAGTTCTTAATCCCATACCTAAGCATATATCTCTAATTTCAATCTATCTGATTGAAAACAGGACAGATCAACTCATGGACCCAGCTATTGTATTCAGAATATTAGCTAAAATCTGGCGATTTATAAAATAAATAACATACGTAGATATGAAGGATTAAGAGAGGTGGGACTGTTTTATATGTTAGTTTTTATGGTAACTATTAAACAGCAGTAAGTTGTTCCAATTTTAAAAATAATTCCCATAGCAAAGGAATCATGTGGAAACAAAGGTCTAATAGTTCCTGGGTACTAGGCTAAGCATTACATCAGACATTAATTCATTTCATCCTCATAACAAGCTTCTAGTGTAGGTGCAACTATTTGCATCATTTCTAGTTAAACCAGTTCAAGCTGAAATTAATTAAATATCTAAAGTTGATAAGTAGAAAATGTCAGAATCAAAAATCAAATGCAAGTTAGTTTCAGTACTAGTGCACTATGTTAATAACCCCTTAAGAATCTAGATTCTTTTTGCCAGCGATGATTTCTTATTTTCTCAGTTTGAATCTCAGTAATTGAGGACTTAGTAATTGAATAATACTAGCTTTGCCTCAAGGACAAGGAAATTATTTTAGAAATGATTATATGATCTTGTATGATAAATTATTTTTCAGTTTTTGATAGTGTGATGGTTTGCAATTACGATGAATGCAGTACATAAATTCATATAAATCTGGTTTATTTACAGGTGGTTGCTGTATATGGAACTTTATCTGATTTGCTTTCTGTGGCCAGCAGTAAACTCGGTATAAAAGCCACCAGCGTGTACAATGGAAAAGGTGGCCTGATTGATGATATTGCTTTGATCAGGTAATTGTCACCTTCGAACATAAAGTATCTCAGGATGATTTCATTCCCTTTTTTTTGGGTGGGGGATTGGGACCACACCTGGTGATGCTCGGGTTACTCCTGGCTATGCGCTCAGAAGTTGCTCCAGGCTTGGGGGACCATATGGGATGGTGGGGATTGAACCGAGGTCATCCTGGATCAGCCACGTGCAAGGCACCCTACCGCTATTGCTGTGGTACCAGATGATCTATTTCTTTAAAACAAGTGTCTATTCCATCCTCATGGAATCACAGAATTTTGGAGCAGGAAGAAATGTAACAAAGATTACAAAGAAAGACAAATAAATGAAGAACTGGTTCTATCATTTACATTTTGACAGTTAAATACTTTATCAGTAAATGCATTGCCCAAGATACCTTATTTAGTTGGAAAATTAAGAGTTTTTTAAATTGATGGTGTGAAGTTAATGATGCTCTAAATTAATTTTATTTAAATCAAGATCTGAATGATCTTTTAATATAATATAACCTTGAAAATGAAAATAAATCACTCAAGTTCTATTAATTTATAAATAAGGAAACTAAGCATTTGAGAAATTATGACATTTATTAGACCATGCAGTTTAGAAACTTATTTTTGTTAATGAAAATATTTTTGTCTTAATTTATAAAAGTTAGCTGGCATAAAAGCATAAAAGATCCAAAACTTTTTTTTTAAATCTAAAAGGGTAATATCTTAATGTTTTGATACTTATCTCCCAGTATCTTTAGATTTCTTGAATAATTGAAGTGCATTGTTGAATGATGAATTAATCTAATTTTACATCAGTCTAATTTTTTTCCTAAGTACAGACTAAGAAAAAGCGAATGTTTTCCTATGGTAAAACAATTTAAAAGCTAATTCATTATTGAAGCCTTCTAAACTAGAAAATATCGGGCATATCTGATAGTACAGTTAATAGGGCATTTACCTTGCATGTGGCTATCCTAGTTTCGATTCATGGCACCACATATGGTCCCTGAACTTGCCATGAGTGATCCCTGAACACCGTCAGGTTTGGCTTCCAAACCAAAAAAATATAAATATACATAAATCAGAAAATATCCTATTTAATAGTTTGTATCTGTCATTACAATTTCTAATGTTTATATTAAAAGTAAGATGTGAGGCCAGAGTAGTGGTGCAAGCGGTAAGGCATTTGCCTTGCTCGCCCTAACCTAAGAAGGACTGTGTTTCTATTCCCTGGCATTCCATATAGTCCCCCAAACAAGGAGCGATTTCTGAACACATAGCCAGGAGGAACCCCTGAGCATCACCAAAAAGCAAAACAAAAAAATAAGATGTATTATAGTTGAGAGAAGGTATACACAGATAGTAGAGATTGTGGCTTGTTTGTAATCATTTACCTTCACTGGCAGTATGATCACAAAGTGGGTCAACATTTATAGCATGGTTACCTTAGAGTTATAGCTCTTATATATTTAATAGGAAAAAGTATGTTCATTTCAAAGCACAGAACATCTGGTAATTTAATTTAGTAGGAATCTGTAGTACTAAAGAATAAAAGTTTATAAAAAGAATTGGCTATGACACTAATTAAAGTTCATCATTTCTTGTTTTTCCATCCTAAAAGTGTTTGATCTTTCTTTAAATTTATAGACAGTTCTGGGGGTTAAACAAAGCTCTAGAAACTTTACTTGTTTGCAGTATAAATTGATAGCAAACCTATATTTTACATATGACTATATTGTAGGCTCTACTCAGTATGTTTAATGTAATTTCTGTATTTTATGATGATTTATAAACTTTTGATCTCCACAGGGATGATGATGTTTTGTTTGTGTGTGAAGGAGAACCCTTTATTGGTAAGTGACTTTAAAACCAATTTTGTCTGCCAAAATAAATATATAAGTATGTATATAATATGTGCATATATATATACACATATATATATATTTGATATATATAATTCTAGTTGTGCTTCTCCCCAGTTCATTTTGTTTTCTCAGAGATTAAAAAGCTTTGATTTCTTTATTTTTAAATGTGATACCAAAGATTAAAATCTGCAGGGCAAGTGCCCTACTGGCTGTACTATCTATGTGGCCCAGTCTTGTTGAGAGTTGAAAAGAGCATACTTAGGGAATTTTTTGAAATCTGAGGTCCATCATTTAATCTGTTTCAGCTTCTTCCTTTAAACATACTAATACATTCCTACTCCTTTTGCATTGTTGTTGACAGGAATACCTTATCATTTAATTTTGTTTTAGATGTTAGCTATGGTTATGGTTCTTGATGTCCTAGTAGCTTCCCTCCCTCCATATTTTGCTGTGTCTATGCAAAAAAAAAAAAAACCCTGACATGCTCACACCATTTATTTTTTTATTGTATTTTTTAATCTCATCTTTTAAATTAGGCTCCACCCTTTTACATTGAACCTTGGGAAATGGATTACTTTATTTTACCACATATTCCCGCATTTTCTATAAAACTAAGAGGGAAGGGGGGGCTAGGGGTGGCACAAAAAGCAAAAAAAAAAAAAAAAAGAAGCACTAAGAGAAAGGAATAAAGAAAGGCTGGGGCTGGGGCCAGGGACTAAGTGGTCTCAGAAGCATTGGCAGGGAAATAAATAAGGAACTAAATAGCCAAGCCAAAGTAAACAATAATAGAATGAAGGGAACTAAGCTTAAACAATTTAAACTCAAAGGAACTTGTTACACTGGCAGGCCAGAAGCCAAAGTGTGATGGAATGAGATGTACTCTGTGTCCATTGGTGGAGGGAGGGTGACACTGGTGGTGAGAAGGGCCCTGTCTCATTGTATATTTGAAATTCAACTATGAAGGACTGTAGATAACAATTAATTCAATAAAATAATATTAAAACAAAAAGAAGAAAAGAAAGGGGCCGGAGAGATAACATGGAGGTAAGGCATTTGCTTGCATGCCAGTGGTTCGAATCCCGGCATCCCATAGGTATCCCAAGTCTGCCAGGAGCAATTTCTGAGTGTAGAGTCAGGATTAACCCCTGAGTGCTGTCAGGTGAGACCCAAAAACCAAAAGAAATTCAAAAGGAGGGTAGCTTTTTTGTTTGTTTTTTGCTTTTGGGCCACACCCAGCAACCTAGGTTGAACTTCACCAGCCCCTGGCAGGCTCAGGGACCATATGGGATGCTGGGGATTGAACCCAGGTTCATCCTGAGGTGGCAGCATGCAAGACACACACCCTACTGCTGTGCTATCAATTGGGCCACTAAGGTAGCTCTTTATTTTTAAAAAAAATTTGCTTAGAAAGATGTGAGAGGTGAGAAAAAGGAGAAATATTTGTTTTGAAGAGAGCACAAGGCTCTCCAGAATAAAAAAAAGGCAAAGAAACAGACAAGCAGATGAGATGCCTGTTCAAAGCAGATTACAGGTTTGAAGAGCAAGCCTGGCATTTTGTTTTTGTTTTGCTTTTAGTTTATTCTCTTGTGGTCATCCCCAAACCTCTAATCTTAATGCTTTTTTCATTGTATGTCACTTCTAGATCCGCAGACAGATTCTAAACTGCCTGAAGGATCTGCAAACTCTCACACTGACTGGCTGACGTTGAATGTTGGAGGGCGATACTTCACAACTACACGGTAGGTGCGTGTACATGTGTATTGAAGGACTTCATTACCATTTTTACTTTTACATCAGTTTGCTGAAATGCTGCTGAAATATACCATGTGATGTGAAAACATTTTTCAGGGTATTTTTTAAGCCAGAATAGAAAATAGTTAACAAGTCACTTCAGAGAAAGCATGAAAAGCATGAGTTCAGTTGTTAGAAGATGCTTTTTAGGTACTAAGTAATAGAAGCATAGAACACAAATGATAATGATTAAAATTTGCAGGTGACTACTACATATGTTAGAGGGACAAGAAAAGTGCATATGGATCAAGAATGTTGTGTTATAAGAGCTTGCTTTTTAAGGGTAAATTAATATTGTTTATTCAAAGGAAATACCAAGTTAGAAAGGCATTTGATAAAAGGCAACTTACTGCACGTTTTTGTTTCCCAGCATTACTCCTACCAGGTCATAGCATGCATCTTTTTGAGAGAGCAGCTGGGATCAAGTATACTCTTGACTTAAATATGTTTGTTTATAAAGACAAATGGAGAAATCAATTTTTTTCCCTGAATTCTTAGGAGCACTTTAGTGAATAAAGAACCTGACAGTATGCTGGCCCACATGTTTAAGGATAAAGGTGAGTGCCAAACACTGTTGTCATGTCTGTCAACTACTTTCACCTGTATTGACCATAGCACTCTTACCCTCGTAATGAGGTCAGTGTTTTTTACAAACAGTAAAAACTTACCAGCTTGTACAATTTTTCTCCTAAAAATTTCTAACTTTGTTTTTTGGTTCTTGGGGGGCTTTCTTCATATTTTAATGGATAACACAGGTGTCTGGGGAAATAAGCAAGATCATAGAGGAGCTTTCCTAATTGACCGAAGCCCTGAATACTTTGAACCCATTTTGAACTACTTACGTCATGGGCAGCTCATAGTAAATGATGGCATTAATTTGTTGGGTGAGTTCTGAGTGTAATTCCTCATATACTTATAAGGTTATGGTTTTCGTTTCTGTTTGCATTTTCATAGTAGCATAGTATTTTTTTTTTAAAATATGGAACGCTTCACGAATTTGCGTGTCATTCTTGCACAGGGGCCATGCTAATCTTTTCTGTATCATTCCAATTTAGTATATGTGCTGCCGAAGCGAGCACCATAGTATATTTTTATAAAGTGAATATATACTTTTTTTTAATTGAATACTTATAAAGGATGTGTAGAAGTGAATGTTTATTGAATTCTAAGTACATTTTGGTTCTAATGAGTAAGGATTTTAAAGGATTCTGCTTTTTTTAATTTTAGTTGAGTTTTTGCTTGACTTCAAAGTTATGGACCTCCCCATTATATTGAGATCTGAGTGGCTGAAAGAAGAATTTGTCTTTTGGATTCAAAAATGTGGGCTAGAGGGGCCCGGGAGATAGCATGGAGATAAGGCGTTTGCCTTTCATGCAAAAGGTCATCGGTTCGAATCCCGGTGCCCCATATGGTCCCCCGTGCCTGCCAGGAGCAATTTCTGAGCATAGAGCCAGGAGTAACCCCTGAGCACTGCCGGGTGTGACCCAAAAAAAAAAACCAAAAAAAAAAAAAAAATGTGGGCTAGAATCTCACTTCTACAGTTTTCTAGACTTACTTAGATAAATTCTTTTAATTCCCTCATCACACTTATGTCAGAAGAATCTGTGAAGTTCATGGAGGTGGTGTAGATACCATCTTTCATTTAAAGCAGTTGTCCCATATTCAAAGTCCCACATTCATCAAGTGGTGGGAAAGTGATAATCTTGTATGCCCCTGCTTCTACAGCTTCCACAGATATTTGCTGTCTTACGGTTCCAGGCTGTGATTTTTAAAATCCAAGAATCAAAAAAAATATGTGAAATATTCACAGTTTGGAAGTACTCCAAGTCATACATATCAGAATATACCTGGTGCTTTTTTTACAGTTTGTATAAGCAAAATACAAAACACTCAAATTTTTATTTTTGCCTTATTACATTTTATATTTTCTTTAAAATCCATGCAAAAAAAATTACTTGTCTTTTGTCTAATACCTAAACTATTCATATCAACATTTCTATCATTTTTTAACCTTCAAGTAGTACTCCTAAATTGTTGTGTTTTTTTTTTAATTCTCCAGCTATAATAATTATAAAAATAGCCAGTGATGCACTGTTTATAAATCCTTTCCAGTTACTTGTATCACTGCAACTTTTCACTCAAATGGCATTTTTTTTCTCTCATTTCCTGACTGCATTTTAGGCCTCAGCTTTAGATGTTTGATCTGTGGGCTCAGGACTTACTCCTGGCTCTGTGCTCAGGGCTTACTCTTTATGGAATGGGGTGGACCACAAAATTGTGTCAAGAATTAAACCTGGGTGTTGGCTACATGTAAGTCATGTGCCTTATCTGCTGAATTATCACTTTGCCCCTTTTATCTTTCCTTGTATTATGATTGCATTTTGTTTCTTCCCTGCCTAGGAAATAATATCTGACCTACATATACCATGCTATTTCAGACTTAGGTAGTTCAGCTATTGGTTTTCCTCGCTAGTGCTTCTCTACCATTGCTCTGACTTGTTTTACAAATATCTTGATATATTAAATGCATGTATAATTTTGAACATCATTTTTCTCCTATATTGATAATTGCTGAATTTTAGTTTTATTATGAGAATTTAGCATAAAGTATACTATAAATATATAGCTTTTTGTAAAAGCCAATCATTTTTATTATGGTAGGTGTGTTAGAAGAAGCCAGATTTTTTGGTATTGACTCATTGATTGAACATCTAGAAGTAGCAATAAAGGTAAGACTCTTTTTCCATTAGTCAATGTTATATTTATTGAAATATACTCCCAAAATGTTCCATTAATTTCCTAATACTGTTTTCAAGAATTC